>LPNX010414955.1:93861-173581 GCA_001517045.1 Pseudotsuga menziesii | reverse complement strand
ATATATATATATATATACATATATACATATATATATATACATATATATATATACATATATATGTATATATATATATATATATAAGCTAAAGCTTATATTCTAAAAAAATATGCTAGTATATTGGTAGTCATGTACAAAGCTTTTTTTCAAGTGTTTAAGAGTAGCTCGATCGAGGGTTCATCAAAGCCTCGATCGAGGGTTTAATAAAGCCTCGATCGAGGGTTTAATAAATCCTTGATCGAGGTTCTGACAAACCCTCGATCGAGGGCTTGAAAAACAGAGATTTAGTCCTCTTTCAAGAAAATCAATGTTTCTCTGTGTCTTCCAGGGGTGTAAACCCTGTCATTCATGGCACACAACTGTGCGGAGTTCATATCGATAGATTCGTCACCGAATCCTCTATCCATTGAGATATCATGCATGCGTTTTGGAATTCATATGGTTTTTTTTTTTAATTAGTTCTAAAACTTACACTTAGAAAACCAGAAAACAACTTAGAAGCAGCTCAAAGAAAACTATGCAGGGTAAAATATACAGATCCAAAAATTTCGTAAAAAATGCACAGCCCACACATCGGCATGTCCTCTTCAAAAGGGTGTCTTTGGTTTTTCAATTTTTGAAAATAGTGAAAAAAATTGGGATGGACACGCATGTGTATAAAATGATGCTGAAATCATATGTGGCCAGTTTCAAAAAATAGGAAATAGTTGTATATTGCGAAATAAATTAACAAAAAAATATGCAGACCACAGTGCATTATGTGTAGATCATGCCCATATATATATATTTTTAAATTATTAATATAAGATTGAATTATTGGGGTTGGACATGAGCCACTTATTAACTTCTTCAAAATTCTAAGGTCACACAATTCATTAAAAGCAAAATTTCACTCGTTAAATGGCATCGGAATATTTAAAAAAATATCATTGGGAATCCAACATAATATTCTACAATTTGTTTTTTTACTGCAAGTCAAAATTCACATGGCATATATGCGTTCCGAGGGCTTCTATCTAGTAGATGAGTAAAAGAATAGGTTTTCATCGCCAAATTTGGCCAAAAAGTGTTACCCACCTTCATGGAATCACCCATTTCCCTTGTATAACGTGATAGTTCTCCAGTACTTTGATGAGAATACAGAAATTTGAAATTTCATTTAATCAGTTATAAATAAGTATGATGAGATCAATATTTTTCTCGAGTCATTTTCACTTAGAATTTTATTAAATTCTTTTCAGTAAACCCTAGCGCTTACGAGAGCCCATATTCAACGCTTTAACAGGGACTTGCAATTCAGTGCAATTCTAGAGCTCCTAGCTCAACACTAATGCTAGGATGTACTTGTACGATACACCTAGGGATACAATGGCCAAGGACCCGATGCTCGAGAGCTTATGCTCAACATCAACATGGAAGGCTCCATGGCTTATGCCCAACACTTCCAATTATCTTTTCATGTGTTCCATATCTTCTTCCTCAACAGAAAGGTAAGTACTCATGTGCTCCAGATCTCCTCTCTCAACACAATCATCAATCACTCAGGTGCTCTAGAGCTTCTTGCTCAACACAAAACATTTCCTCAATCACTTGCTTCAGGGTCCACACCTAACACAAAACACACACACACACACACACACACATATATATATATCATCAATAATTGGCTTACACCCAATATATAAAACAAATCATCATGTTCATATGTAGTGGGGTCTTCGACCCAATGTAAAAATAAAACATCAAGATAATCATCATAATCAATAGGCGTGCATGCCTATAAGTGTTAGGTCCAAAATTCAAGATATTACATTTGGCAATAATGGTAATGGTAATGGATTGTTCATCACTAACCTGTCATCTATTCAATCAATTTTAGTTTTCATATTGTTTGACGGACTTATTGGAAGGGGATTCTCAAATCCAGGAGAAGACATGGCCGCATGACAAACTTCCCAGATATTGAAGTTGTAATTAAACTTAACAGATATTGAAATTGTAATTATGTTGATGTATTGTTTAAATTTGCATGAAGGTGAGAAAGTGGATTTGTTTACATTTGTATGTAGCTGAGCTGGAGTTCAGGATGATATGCTTCCACTACAGCCTTCCAGGGAACTAAGCAAAATCACTTTGATGTGAACTGCCTAGTAAATGCTATGAATCTAATCTTGGCATAAAATATTATGTTTCTAATTTGAGTATAAAGTCCTTTCTATAGAAGGTTGTATTTAAAACTCTTACTAAGTGAAATGCAACTTCTTTGAGCTCTCTTCACACTATGAGCTTCAGGTATAAAGACTTCAAGAATCACAATTAATCTCTACCTGAAATATATATTTAACTTAAATATATATTAGGTATCGGAACACCTTTACTCCATTTTTTATTACATGAAAGATCTTAAAGCCACAAGACACAACTCAAGAGTACATCTCTAGTGATAGATGTGGAGATGAAAACACTTCTTCAATGTTTGGTTTTATAGAAACAAATGTCTTTTCGGATACAGATTGTATTACTCATGCTTGTTGAAATGGAGAAGGAATATAATCCCTTGTTAGTGATGGTCTGGATACCATGTTCAAAGATGGTTTGGGCATGGATGTTGAGCATATGTCATCTATAACTCCACCTTCAAGTCAAACAAGGGGACTTGGTTCTTTCCCTTAGAGTATTTTTGTCATGTTTCTTGTTAATATGTAAATATTCGTTGACTATTTAGAAGCACCCTTGTAGCAAAATGACATTTTACAAAAAACTTGTTTTGAAGAACTATGTAAAAATTGATTACAATTTTATGATTGGGATGATTGGTATAGGTTTTGATGGAGAGTTAGATATCTTTGGAGGGAAAAATACCAATTATGCTTTGTGGAGCGTACAATATCAATGACAGATGTTGAATTCTATGCCTATTTATATGAGTTAGATTTTCACCATTAGAAATGCATATTATGTAAGAAGTGCGGTTTATATGTAGTGTGATTAGGTAGATAATGTGAGTTTTAAACTATGGTGAATGCTAGTCAAATTTAAATGTGCCAACTACCTATCTCAAACTTGAATGACAATAAATATACTAACATCCATGCTTTAAGCAATTTGTATGCCTATGCTTTTCAACGACTATTTGGTTTTTTGAAACTTAATCTAATATAGTAGACTTGTCAAATTTGATATCTTATGCATAATATTTTTGCTTCCTACGTGCAGATTTCCTTTTTGCAATTTTCCTTTTGTATGTGATACATTGAGTCCTATGTGATTTTAGATTTGAGGCAACCTGCATATAATATATACTATGAAATGCTTGCAATGATGTGCTAAAATATATTATTTGCAAGTTGTGATAATGTTTTATTGCCTCTATAATTTTAAATGGTAAATGTGTTATCAACTTCATAATATTGTCAATTGTGCATCTATTCTAGGATGAGATATTGAGGCCAAATTCATTTTGTGTATCTCTTCAATTTTTCCTTGGGCATTTTAGTTTTCCCTTTCCAACTAGGTATTTATTACATAATGATATTTAGACATGAAATGTAAAAACCTCAATGTACACCAATATGTTGGTTTTCAATGTGTGTGCACTTTTATTTGTTGGTTTTTTAATGTATATGCACAATTCACACCATTATAGTTTAATGTATATATGAGAAAATGTTACATCATAAACTTCAATAGAGGATCAAGATTTTATATGATTTTTTATACAAATAAAGTAGTTAAAATAGCAATTTGCAACTTCAAATAGCAAATAAAAATAAGTGTAGTATCATAATAAAAAATAATTCTCTATATGTACTAAATAATGATTCTACTTTCTTTAGACTCTTGTGATATAAGCTAACACAAAAATTGTCTCTATTCTCCATATTTTTCACATTAGGTTTGAATATACCTAATCCACAATGATTGAATGCATAAGCATAATGCTTAAATTTTAAAAATTATATTTAAAAATATTTTTTCCAAAATTAATATTCTCAATATGTTTCACATTATTTCATAAATTTTTCACATTATTTTATAAAATATATCAGAAAAATGCAAAATTCTTAATTCTTTTTATAAAACAGGTTATAAATGAATAAATGTAGTCCACCTACACTGTTTAATTATCTTAAAGTAAGTTTCAATACTACAATATTTTCACATTATTTTATAAAATATATCAGAAAACCATCATGCCAAATTCTGAATTCTTTTATAAAACAGGTTATAAATAAATAAGTGTAGTCCACCCACATTGTTTAATTATCCTAAAGTAAGTTCCAATGCTAACCAGGATAATGCAAAACGAAGTTCCAATGCCAACCAGGATGTCTATTTAGTACATGCAAAATAGAGTTCAAATCTTCCGAGCTGAATTTCAGAATCCAACCATGCAAAGCAATCTGTTTCAAATCTTCCGAGCTAAATTTGATAATCCAACCATGCAAATCAAACTATTTCAAATCTTCCCAGCTGAATTTGAGAATCCAACCATGCAAAGCAAACTATTTGCTCACTAACAAACCTAATGCAAGTAAAAAGAATCGGAATTATTTTCATGGGATTCAGTAATAGTAAGGGCGATATCGCATGGGAGGCCTGAATCCATACCCAAATCGATTCTGTGGAGGGGGCGCATAAAAATAAGGCTGAGCATAGGGTGGTCGTGGCGGTGTGGGATATGCACAGGACAGCTGCGCATAGGGCGACGACGGTGGGGGATATGCACAGGGCGGCTGAGCATTGGGTGGTGGGGGATATGCATCAACGTTGGGATTGAACCATGGTCCTCGATTAAGATTATGCTCCATTCCTGAGAGGTTTGTCCTTTTAGTAGAAACCTTCAGCTGGCGGTTATGAAGTTGGGACTAGTCAAGAAGCAGTGCATTTTGAACAGCCTAGGCCTTCATAAATTCAACATAAGCAAACCCTTTTGGGTGACCAAACTTGTCTGCCTTTATAGTAACCGTGTTAACTGTTCCACGTGATTGAAAATGCTTCTGCACTTCTTCCGGAGTGCACGAGTAATCAACGTTCCCCACAAAAACTGAAGGTGAATCCATTTCTTGTTTGCTTGCCTGATCCGCTGCAGGGTCCTGAGTGATGGGGACCTGCTTCATTCCTGGGAGGTTTGTCCTTTTGGCAGAAACATTCAGCTGGCGTTTATGAAGTTGAGACTGGTCAAGAAGCAGTGCATTTTGAACAGCCTCGGCCTTCATAAGTTCAACATAAGCAAAACCTTTTGGGTGCCAAACTTCTCTGCCTTTATAGTAACACGGTTAACTGTTCCACATGATTGAAAATGCTTCTGCACTTCTTCTAGAGTGCACGAGTAATCAACGTCCCCCACAAAAAATAAACGTGAATCCATTTCTTGCTTGCTCGCCTGATCCTCTGCAGGGTCCTGAGCGATGGGGAATTGCATTTCGTGACTGCTTGCTCACCTGATCCGCTGCAGGGTCCTGAGCGATAGGGACTTGCATTTTGTGAGCAGTCTCGACCTGCATTTCCTTGAGCGCAACTGCCTCTGCTTCCATCTCCTTGAGCCTTCTCTTCATCTCATCAAACTCTTTCTCGTTACTGTCTGTTTCTATTTCTCCTACTTTTTCATGCTCAGGAATGGCCACGCCGTACATTTCATGCTCGTGCTTCATTATTTACCTGATCTGGGTCGTACAATATGGTAATGTTGCTGGAAAACACAGAACCCCTGAAATTCCACTGACGTTTATATATATATAAAAATATATAAATAAAGTATTTATTTGACGTGGCGGACATGATTGAATGGAATTTCTCTTGAAATCTTTGAGAAAACTGAACGGTGGTGGCAATAAAACGCCTGGTACTAACAATTGCCTCCCTAGAGAAGGTGCAATGATATTTTGACAGATCAATGTTGGAGGGAGAACTCACTAGAAAAGAGAAACTAACATTAAATTAGTGTTTGTATAGGAGGAGAAGGAGTTATGCAAAGTTGTGAAAAAAGATGTGGCCGTTCTGATAATGATTGTATTTATATTTAATTTCTTGTTTAAAAATAAACTCGTCAATTCTAGTACAGTAGATGAAGTATTGTCAAGAAAAATGTCTGCAATTCTACAATTCATTTGACATGAAGAAAAAATGGTATATGGATGGGCCTTATACAGACACTCAGATCCGAGAATTTGTATGAAAGTCATAGTTTGAAAAGAACACACTATTGATATTGAACAAGATCATAGGCCAGTAAAATTTGGAAAATCCACTTTTTGGAAGTAATATAAATCTGGTTCTTGCAAAAAAAAATAATAGTCTGGACTTTGTTATCTCTGTAAGTCTACGATATAAACTACCAACTAATATTCATTTATCAATATTTATAATTAAAAAAAATCCAAAGATTCTTGTGAGGTTTAATTAATTGAGAAAATGTTTACTTTCATCATAAAAAAATATAGAGAAAAAGAGGCCCAACTTCCCCGTGGTCTATCAAGAATGCAGTTATAGCCGCTGTGGTGTAAAGTTCCCGGCAACCCGCTCTCTGTTAATAAAAGAAAAAGTTTAACAGTTTCCGTTTAAAAAAATAAAAAAACTTCCAAATTTAAAATAGGTTGTAGCTATTTTGCAATAAATTCAATGAATTACAATCTGTGACAAGAGCAACTTCAAATGATGTTGAAATGAAAAGTTGTTTTTGAAAAAAACAAATCATCAAGATAACATCATAATCAATAAGCTCATGCCCGGTCCAAAATTCACTATATTACAATGATTTTTTTTAAAATTTCCTTGAGATCAAAATCTCGTTGAAAGCTGCAGTAGAAGGTCAGCTTTGTGAAACGATATCTAGCCTTCAGTCTAGAAGTTTATGCGGTTCTGGAAGAGGCCAGGAGCGGAAATCACCTATGAGCAATACAGATACATGTGCATATTGGGTGGAGAACACGATACAAAGAGCCACCATAGTGAAGAGAGGAGCTTCCGGGATTTGTCTATCTACGTGCGAGCATGTGGGGAGCCATTGTGTTACAGATCTGTGATTTGGGGAGCCACTGGACGGAGAGAGACATGGAAAGTGTCGTTTTGGAGAGTAGTTTCCTACGTGAACTATGATATGATGGGATCGTGCATGTGAGGAACCATTATAACGTTGGATTGCATGAAGAAAGGAAGTCCACTTGCTGGACACGATCGAAGATGTATGCCAAACCTAAACTATTCAGAAATATTATCCGAGATTTAAATGAGCATCACAAACCTGTCACCTCAATGCCAACGCTACAAAGGGACTGCAACAATAGAGGTCATGTCGATGTGAACACTTGGCATACGTGGAGTGGTCTGAGCGATGATGAAAGTCAACAATGATTCTAAAACCCCACCGAGAGAAAGAACGGCTAACCTTAAAAATACGGTAAACATTGTTCCTGGAAATCGGTATTCCAACAATTTTGCAATTCTAACAATAATGATTGTCAATTCTGGACTAGAATCTCGATTTTAAAACTACCAGATCGCCCAAATTGCTATTTGAGCAGTAGAAATTGGAATTTTGGCCAAGATTTGGTTTGACGGATGCCCACGAATTGGCGACATTTTGGTTAGCGCTTATAGTGCCTGGAATGAAAGTTGCTGCAATACCCATATGGTTCTCCACCAGATTTTGCGTACTCATAAGATTTATAAAGATTAAATTTGTATGGGACTGGCATTTGGTCTTCTCTTATTTCATATCTCAGTGAAATACTTGAAAAAGCTTTCAGTGGCTACTTGATTCCGCAATAAATCTTTTTTTGTAAGAGGGGTTTCTGTGATTTGGAAGGGTTTTCTTCTTACTCTCTGGTGGCTGGGCAGTGGTCTTACATGGTTGGTGGGTAAGGGCTCGGCTGTCCGGATTGGCATAAACCCGATTGTTGGTTTACGTTCTCCCTTCTCTCTCACTCAGGACTTGAGGGAATACCTGGAAGATTTCGTATTTACTCGCTGGAACAAGCGAGGAACCTTACTTCATGTGCACAAAATTATTGGTTTGCGGCTGAGGAATTGGACCTGGTGGGGAATTGGAAACATCAGTGGGATGCTTATTCTGCGGGCTTGGAGTTCGATAGAATTTGACTCAGTGAACAATGTGATACCCTCCTATGGTCACATGATAAGTATATTGGGGCTTTATCTGTAGCACAGGGTTATGATTGTATTAGGGTTATGATTGTATTGCTTCTACCTGTTGCATTTTGAGACAGTCACGAGTCCTTAGTCTTCTATGGAAACTGAATATTCCAATAAATATTTGTTGTTTCATCTGGCTGTTGATAAAGGATCTAGTATTGACATGGGATAAGCTTCAACGCATAGGAAGACAGGGTCGTGTCTTCTTTGTCGGAATGGGGAAGACACATCTCAACATCTATTTATGGACTGTAAGTTCTCTCGAAGTGTTTATTCTGCTGTTGGTGAAGGATATGGATTGCCTTCTACTTCAAATATATCAGTCAACTATTTTCTTGAACAGTAGTTCATTAATACTCCGGTAAACTCTCTCTATCGTTATTTTCCACTATTCTATTTCTGGTGCATATGGAAACAGAGAAATCGATGCATTTTTGACAATAATTTGGCCACTGTTTTTATTCTATGTAAGCAAATCAATGATCTCTTGCTTATGTATCCTGTTCCTAATAAAAAGAAAAAATCTAGGGTCATTGGCCTCGGCTTGAAGATTGATTACCCCTGTGGTTTCTTTGATGGGGCGGCTGCTGGAAACTTTGGGGGAGTAGGATTTGTGATTTTGATGAGTCCTTCTTATTTTATCAGTTACTCCTTGGGATGTGGTCGAAGCACCAACACCAGATCAGAGCTTATGGCTCTTTGGGCACTTCTTTCTATTGCCATTCATTTGGGGATCCCTCTCATATCTGTATGTGGGGATTCTCAGGTTATCATCTCTTGGGTGAACAGAACTTCTTCTTTGAATGCCCCTTTTCTGAGTCATTGGTGTGATGACATTCTTTCTCTGCTGCATCATGTCCCTTCAGTGACCATCAATCATATCTACTGCGAGCATAACCAGCAGGCTGACAGTCTCTCCAAACAAGCTCTTTCGTTGGCCTTGGGGCATGGGGTATTTTCTGAATCTTTGGATGGTATGATCATTGATCATGGGATATTTCAGTTATTCTATCTTGTGCTGCACTTTTCCCTTTTACTCTCTTTATGAGGCACGTGCTTACACTTTGTATAAATTGTTCTTCTGCTGACATGGATGTGCCTATCAACCTCCTTGTTATGCTCCCGATTCATATGTTTTTTGGTCTCTCATGAATTATATCAGATAGATTTCTGACCTGTATCTACAGGAATGATGAGAAAAATCTGCCCTTAGCAGACTTTATGCTTTTCTGTCCCCATTTTGGTTGGATGACCGGAATTCTTCGAAATTACAGCTATTAGAGAGATCCCCAAATGTTTATGCATTTGCGGAAGCTCGATATATTCCATGTATTGGCTGATTGTATATGATGTCCTTCGTTTCTTTAATAGAATATCAAGGTCTCGTATTTTTTCCTCTGAAAAAAAAAGAATAAATTTGTATGCATAATTTAAGTGGTGATCCACCAACGTTGAAATTTGAACCCTCCCCAACCCTTACAAAGGATTCGATCCTTTATTAGAATTGTAAAGTTAAAATTTCCATTAAAATTTGAATTTACTCTTTCAATTAAGAAGGACATAATTTATAGCAACATTTTTAATAAAGGGCAACATTAGAAATTCAACCATCCATTTAAATTTTTTATGATGCTAAAATTCCTATGCTATAAAGTTTGATTTGTCATTCAAAATATTGGGGATATCATAAATTATAATTATTCACTCACTTCACTAAGAAGGGAAACATTATAAACTACCCATCCATGTATATTTCTCAATATGTTAAAATTCCTATGCTATAAAGTTTGACTCATGCATTCAAAATATTGCAAATATCATTTAAATTATAATGAATCATTCACATCACTCACTCAATGCTTAGTTGTGGAGATGGAAAGTGATGACTGAGGACTACGAAGCATTGGCCACATGGATGTGGCTCTAACTATCAAGTCACTTGGTGCTACAATCTAAAGTCTGACGATGTGCTGAAATGACTGCGGTTGTAACCACTACTGGTCTACTAGTAGACTCAAGCCAAGCCCAGAAATTTGTGCCTACTACCTATGCCAACCTAGGTACCAAGGTCCACTCAATTTTCAGAAAAATGAAATTCAAATGGTTGGTTTGACGAGTCTTCCTCTACAAGACTTAATTTCTTACATGAACATCATGGACTCACGACAACTATATAAACAACACTCACTGACATGCAACTACAAATAATGGCATGCAACTAGCATCACAAACTATGTAGAGGTTGATTTATGCATTGATATAGAGAGGTGTCACTCGGCACACGATATGGAGAAACAATGAGTTAGCAACAACATTTGGACCAAAGCACCACAATGGTTATTAATAAAATTAAAAAAAAAAACAATTTTTGGCTTGAGAATAATCTCCAATTTGATGAATGGCACGATCATGATGTATTCTCCCTCTGTCCTTCCAAACATTTGTGGTTTCCAACAACATTTGTCCTTATACTCGCCACCAAAATAGGTATATAATTTACATGGATTTACATCCTCTTCTCTTTAAATCCTTACCTCATAGTCATAACTAAGGATTATTATGCATGCACATCCTCACCTCATAGTCATAACCAACCGCACATCCTCACCTCATAATCATAACTAACTGCACATCCTCACCTTATAATATCATTTGGGACATATAAAACCATGAAATATCAAATGTGTCAAGACACAAAGTCTTTAATTATCAATGAGATTTGAAATGTTGGATTGTTGTTATCATCTCATCACTCCTTACCAATGTGATTGCAAGGATTTCTTTGTAGGCGAAGTCCATAATTTTACATTTTCTTCCTCATTCTTGTCCCTTTTGTTAAGAAAATAAGGAGGGTAGTGGCTCGCAGCACCATGGAAAACGATTTCGACATAGAGATAGATTATACGTTAATTGTTTTCATTAAATAACTTAAATTTCCTACTCGTGATTGCTGATTCGTCAAATCGTGGATTGGTACAAAACCCAACAAATTTTAGATCCTCGAGCTCTTAACTACTCACACCTAGAACTTTCTCAAATCCATCCATTAACAAACTTCTTTTGTTGTTCTCGTTCAATTTAAAAGGTAGATTGTCGAGACTTTGACATTGAATGAGTTGCAAAGCTCCAATTGACTTACACTTGATTCCATTTCCTGTCCATACCATACCTCTATGATGCCATGACAAGTGTTGAACAACAAAATTTGATGCCTCACCCTTGGTGATGCTAGCGTTGATAACTTGCTTTGTATGTAGGATTTTTTTATAAGTTTTTGCTTTTTGTATTGTTGTTTCTCAGGGCACCCAATCATTCTTACATCTCTTAGGCTTGGATGGTTTCCCTCTCCCTAGTTTGAATTAAGTTTTTGGTTGGTTTTATATGTATGTTTTTGTTGTAGGTTTATTATAGCATCATTTTTCTTAGTGGTTTCCTTTTGTATATAGTTAACAGTAAGTAATTCTCTAATGGTTCTAGTTTTTTATAAGACTATATATCTAGTTACAACGTTGTTCACTATGCAAAAGATCACATAGATGCCACAATATGGTTACAGCATAGTTTGAGTAGTTTTTATGTCTAACAAAGTGTGCTCCAACTAAAAAAACACAATGGATTAGCTATTATGTTACTGAAGTATAAAAATAATGTTACATATATGTCAAATTAATGTGTTCAAAATAGGTTTTATTGAAAATATATAATTTTTTCATTTACATCATATTAGTGGGTGCTGAATTGTTTAGGATTGTAAAAATTTGGAAGGGAAAGATTTGTTTTTTTCGTTTTTGGGGGAAAAGATTTAGTTTTTTTTAAAAATGGTGGTTCATAGTTTGTTAGAGGGATACATCTACTGAGAAATATAGAATCAAGCCATGGCCAAATTTACGTAATCCACTCAATCATTACATAAGGGCTCAACAAGAGCATCATGTGAGTTAGAAGAATTGAACTTCGGTGGGGAGGGTAACAATAATTTCTCCCAACCACCCACTTGTCAATTGAGTTTGACATGTTTTACTAATTGGTCATGGATCTCATTAGTAGTACTCATCCTTTGGTTTCTCACTTAAATATAACCATCATATATGGATCTTAAACCCAAATCTATCTATCATCAAGGGGGATCCAATTTCTTGAGGTGTAAATTTTTTTTTTATCTTAATATTTGTACATATCCAAAAAACATTACAGTTTAAGAATTTTGATTGCACTGAGTGCTTGATAGATCTAGGTTTAAGATGGATCTATGTTTGTTTTATTATTGTTTACTTTTTTATAAAAATGCATTTTTTAGTTATTTTTATTTGGTTTAAATTCTTTTTAATAGCTACATGAATTTTTTAATTATTATTTTTTATATTTGGTAACATTACATAACTTTACTTTGATATAGAGAACCTCGCTACTCTTAGTGCAACAATTAGGCCTTCTATGGCTATTGCCAAATATGATGAAAATTTTTAGAGTGCTAGAAGGAGATTAAAAATTCGAATAAATGAAAATCATCCAAAAAAACTCATTCTAAGCATTTGTTTTTTCAATCCAAAGTTTATCTACATTTTGTGAGGTAGTATTGACACTAGCCCATTTTTTTAGTATCTATACCAATTTGACTAAGAACCTCTAACAAAATCAGATATGTTAAATTAGAGAATAAGTAGGATATGAAGCATAGAAAATAATCAATAATTGAATATCAACGAGAAATGCAATTTAATGTTGAAGGATTCCTTAGCATTTAATGTTGAAGGATTCCCTAGTGTCTAAGATTGTTGTTAATTGATTTCTAATTCATTGCGTTAGAGCATCCGACTTTCCTACGCTCTATCATTTTATCCTTAAAAACCTCAAAGAGCCCATCCAAAAACAATGAACAACCAAAATCACAATACATTAAATCGATGTAAAACAAAGGAAAATTGAGGGAGTCTTAAAGATGCTTTATTTAATGAGTCTTTAAAATTAATGTTTAATATATATTTTAAAATATATAATAGGTATGTTTTTTTAAAATGTATATCTAATTTAAAAGAGAGTCAAATCAAATATTCCAATCTATTTGATGATTGAGAGTGTAAAGTATTTATTTGATGATTGAGAGTGTAAAGTATTTATTTGATGATTGACAGTGTAAAATGTTAAAAAGTGATGACATGCAAAAGAATTGGAATTATAAAATGGTTTAATAAAAAATCAGAAATCTTAATAAAAGAATGAACTCATAGATAACTCTTATATAGTGATTTTGATAAGATTGAAAGTAATACATTTTAGATTTCATTCTCATTAAAACTTTGAGTTGGAGAATTCCTTTTAGTTTACCAAATAAAATTGTTTTAAAGCCAAAAATGAATTTATGAAAATAGAACAATAGGTCATTAAGATTATGCAGAATTCTAAAACAACCTCACACAAGTAAAAAAAACAAAAAAAAATCCTAAGCAAAAAAATCTATGCAAATCAAAATGGAGTGGATAAAGAAATCATACCATGTTTACCTTTATTAACGTAAAGAAGAAGTTAAAAGTAGAATAAAAATCTATTTAATATAATAAAAAAATTTTAATTCTTAAATTTATTATTGTTTAACGCTTGAGTACTCATGTTATAACTGTTACTAGGAAGGTTGGTATTTCAAGGGACTTTGTTAGGTGACCCAGAGTTCAGAACGGACTGTGGTCGAAAAAAAAATTAAAATAAAAACCCTATTGTGAGGAAGGTGTTCATGTGCACAATCAAATATTTTTCATCCTTTGCACCATAGTCTGAACCTCAAACAAATTGCGAAACATCTGCGGGTTGTTGTCCATATTGTGAATAAGGTCACCCCATCAAGGAAGCTCACTCGAGCTAGTAACACCATTATTGGATTGAAGCTAATAGTTGTATCTAATAGCTAGCCAATTAAATTGTGATTAGAATTGAAGTTAAGCTAATAGTTGTATAATCATTGGAGTTAAAAGCTAAAAGTTGTATCTAATAGTTAATTTAAAAAGTAATATATTAGGAAGTGCAACTTAAGTAAAAGTAATTGTTGGATTTGAAGTCAAGCTAATAGTTATATCATAAATGAAATTAAGATCATAGTTGTATCTAATAATCAACTAGTTGTATATCTAATAATCACATGCTCTCTAATATATTTTATTATTTTTTCGAAATTTTTAATAATGAATTTGGAAGACACTCATAAAATCAATGGACAATACACTTGTGTCATTTTAGTCCATATATGAAAAACGGTAGATGGTAGTCCACTCCAAAATTCTAACATATATGGTTTTTCCAACTAATAGTTGCATGCAATAATTAATTTAAGGATTAATTTATAGACAATTGCACTTCAACTAAAAGTCATGATTGGAGTTGACATTAAGTTGTATTATCAATGGAAATAGGATCATAGTTGTATCTATTAATCTAATAGTTGAAGTTGAATTTTAATTATTCAAACTATGACTAATTGTAATTATTAGATGTTAACTAAGCTATTTTAGATTTTACACCTTTTATACAAATATTAAGATAAAGAAAATTTACACCTCAAGAGATTGGATCCCCCTTGATAATAGATAGATTTGGGTTTAAGACTGATATATGATGGTTATATTTAAGTGAGAAACCAAAGGATGAGAACTACTAATGAGATCCATGACCAATTAGTAAAACATGTCAAACTCAATTGACAAGTGGGTGGTTGGGAGGAATTATTATTACCCTCCCCACCCAGGTTCAATTCTTCTAACTGACATGATGCTCTTGTTGAGCCCTTATGTAATGATTGAGTGGATTACGTAAATCTGGCCATGGCTTGATTCTTTATTTCTTAGTCAATGTATTCCTCTAACAAACTATGAACCGCCATTTAAAAAAAAAACTAAATCTTTTCCCCCAAAAACGAAAAAAAACAATTCTTTCCCTTCCAAATTTTTACAATCCTAAACAATTCAGTACCCAGTAATATGATTTAAATGAAAAAAATATATATTTTCAATAAAACCTATTTTGCACACATTAATTTGACATATATGTAACATTATTTATATACTTCAGTAACATAATAGCTAATCTATTGTGTTTTTTTAGTTGTAGCACACTTTGTTATACATAAAAACTACTCAGAGTATCCAGTAACCATATTGTGGCATCTATGTGATCTTTTGCAAAGTTAACAACGTTGCAACTAGATATAGTCTTATGAAAAACTAGAACCATTAGAGAATTACTTACTGTTAACTATATACAAAAGGAAACCCACTTGTCAATTGAGTTTGACATGTTTTACTAATTGGTCATGGATTTCATTAGTAGTTCTCATCCTTTGGTTTCTCATTTGAATATAACCATCATATATCGATCTTAAACCCAAATCTATCTATCATCAAGGGGGATCCAATTTCTTGAGGTGTAAATTTTTTTTATCTTAATATTTGTACATATCCAAAAAACATTACACCTTAAGAATTTTGATTGCACCTAGTGCTTGATAGATCTAGGTTTAAGATGGATCTATGTTTGTTTTATTATTTTTTATTTTTTTTTATAAAAATGCATTTTTTTAGTTATTTTTATTTGGTTTAAATTTTTTTTAATAGCTACATGAATTTTTTAATTATTATTTTTTATATTTGGTAACATTACATAACTTTACTTTGCTATAGATAACCTCGCTACTCTTAGTGCAACAATTAGGCCTTCTATGGCTATTGCCAAATATGATGAAAATTTTTAGAGTGCTAGAAGGAGATTAAAAATTCGAATAAATGAAAATCATCCAAAAAAAACTCATTCTAAGCATTTGTTTTTTCAATCCAAAGTTTATCTACATTTTGTGAGGTAGTATTGACACTAGCCCATTTTTTTAGTATCTATACCAATTTAACTAAGAACCTCTAACAAAATCAAATGTGTTGGATTAAAGAATAAGTAGGATATGAAGCATAGAAAATAATCAATGATTGAATATCAACAAAAAAATGCAATCTAATGTTGAAGGATTCCCTAGTTTTTAAGATTGTTGTTAATTGATTTCTAATTCATTACGTTTGAGCATCCAACTTTCCTAAGCTCTATCATTTTATCCTTAAAAACCTCAAAGAGCCAATCCAAAAATAATGAACAACCAAAATCATAATACATTAAATCCACGTAAAACAAAGGAAGCTTGAAGGAGTCTTAAAGATGCTTTATTTTAATGAGTCCTTAAAATTAATGTTTAAATCCACGTAAAACAAAGGAAGCTTGAAGGAGTCTTAAAGATGCTTTATTTTAATGAGTCCTTAAAATTAATGTTTAATATATATTAAAATATATAATCTTGTTATAACATAGGTATGTTTTTTAAAAATGTATATCTAATTTAAAAGAGAGTCAAATCCAATATTCCAAGTTTATTTGATGATTGAGAGTGTAAAGTATTTATTTGATGTTTGAGAGTGTAAAGTATTTATTTGATGATTGAGAGTGTAAAATGTTAAAAAGTGATGATATACAAAAGAGTTGGTATTATAAAATGGTTTAATAAAAAATCAAAAATCTCAATAAAAGAATGAACTCATAGATAACTCTCATATAGTGAGTTGGATAAGATTGAAAGTAATACATTTTAGATTTCATTCTCATTAAAACTTTGAGTTGGAGAATTCCTTTTAGTTTACCAAATAAAATTGTTTCAAAGCCAAAAATGAATTTATGAAAATAGAACAATAGGTCATTAAGATTATGCAGAATTCTAAAACAACCTCACACAAGTATAAAAAAAAAATCCTAGACAAGTTAAAAAAATCTATGCAAATCAAAATGGAGTGGATAAATAAATGGCATACCATGTTTACCTTTATTAACATAAAGAAGAAGTTAAAAGTATAATAAAAATATATTTAATATAATAAAAGAATTTTAATTCTTCAATTTATTATTGTTTAACGCTTGAGTACTCATGTTATAATTGTTACTAGGAAGGTTGGTATTTCAAGGGATTTTGTTAGGTGACCTAAAGAGTTGAGAACGGACTGTGGTGGAAAAAAAATATAAATAAAAAACCATACCATGAGGAAGGTGTTCATGTGCACAATCAAATATTTTCCATCCTTTGCACCATAGTCCGAAGCTGAAACAAATTGTGAAACATCTGCAGGTTGTCGTCCATATTGTGAATAAGGTCGCCCCACCAAGGAAGCCCACTCGAGCTAGTGACATCATTATTGGATTGAAGCTAATAGTTTTATCTAATAGTTATCCAATATAATTGTGATTAGACTTGAAGTTAAGCTAATAGTTGTATAATCATTGGAGTTAAAAGCTAAAAGTTGTATCTAATAGTTAATTTAAAAATTAATATATTAGGAAGTGCAACTTAAGTAAAAGTAATTGTTGGATTTGAAGTCAAGCTAATAGTTCTATCATAAATGGAATAAAGATCATAGCTGTATCTAATAATCAACTAGTTGTATATCTAATAATCACATGCTCTCTAATATATTTTATTATTTTTTCAAAATTTTTAATAATGAATTTTGGACGACACTCATAGAATCAATGGACAAGGTAGATGGTAGTCCACCCTAAAATTCTAACATATATGGTTTTTCCAACTAATAGTTGCATGCAATAATTAATTTAAGGATTAATTTATAGACAATTGCACTTCAACTAAAACTCATGATTGGAGTTCACATTAAGTTGTATTATCAATGGAAATAGGATCATAGTTGTATCTATTAATCTAATAGTTGAAGTTGAAATTTAATTATAAAAAACTATGACTAATTGTAATTATTAGATGTTAACTAAGCTATTTTAGATTTTACACCTTTTATACAAATATTAAGATAAAAAAATTTACACCTCGAGAAATTGGATCTCCCTTGATGATAGATAGATTTGGGTTTAAGATCGATATATGATGGTTATATTTAAGTGAGAAACCAAAGGATGACAACTACTAATGAGATCCATGACCAATTAGTAAAACATGTCAAACTCAATTGACAAGTGGGTGGTTGGGAGGAATTATTGTTACCCTCCCCACTGAGGTTCAATTCTTCTAACTCACACGATGCTCTTGTTGAGCCCTTATGTAATGATTGAGTGGGTTACGTAAATTTGGCCTTGGGGTGATTCTTTATTTCTCAGTAGATGTATCCCTCTAACAAACTATGAACCACCATTTAAAAAAAAACTAAATCTTTTCCCCCAAAAACGAAAAAAAAACAATTCTTTCCCTTCCAAATTTTTACAATCCTAAACAATTCAGCACCCTCTAATATGATTTAAATGAAAAAATTATATATTTTCAATAAAACCTATTTTGAACACATTAATTTGACATATATGTAACATTATTTTTATACTTCAGTAACATAATAGCTAATCTATTGTGTTTTTTTAGTTGGAGCACACTTTGTTATACATAAAAACTACTCAAACTATGCGGTAACCATATTGTGGCATCTATGTGATCTTTTGCATAGTGAACAACGTTGTAACTAGATATAGTCTTATAAAAAACTAGAACCATTAGAGAATTACTTACTGTTAACTATATACAAAAGGAAACCCACTTGTCAATTGAGTTTGACATGTTTTACTAATTGGTCATGGATCTCATTAGTATTTCTCATCCTTTGGTTTCTCACTTAAATATAACAATCATATATCGATCTGAAACCCAAATCTATCTATCATCAAGGTTGATCCAATTTCTTGAGGTGTAAATTTTTTTATCTTAAAATTTGTACATATCCAAAAAAAATTACACCTTAAGAATTTTGATTGCACCTAGTGCTTGATAGATCTAGGTTTAAGATGGATCTATGTTTGTTTTATTATTTTATTATTTTTTTATAAAAATGAATTTTTTTAGTTATTTTTATTTGGTTTAATTTTTTTTAATAGCTACATGAATTTTTTAATTATTATTTTTTATATTTGGTAACATCACATAACTTTACTTTGATATAGAGAACCTCGCTACTCTTAGTGCAACAATTAGGCCTTCTATGGCTATTTCCAAATATGATGAAAATTTTTAGAGTGCTAGAAGGAGATTAAAAATTTCTATAAATGAAAATCATCCAAAAAAAACTCATTCTAAGCATTTGTTTTTTCAATCCAAAGTTTATTTACATTTTGTGAGGTAGTATTGACACTAGCCCATTTTTTTAGTATCTATACCAATTTGACTAAGAACCTCTAACAAAATTAGATGTGTTGGACTAGAGAATAAGTAGGATATGAAGCATAGAAAATAATCAATGATTGAATATCAGCAAGAAATGCAATCTTATGTTGAAGGATTCCCTAATGTCTAAGATTGTTGTTAATTGATTTCTAATTCATTGCATTTGAGCATCCAACTTTCCTACGCTCTATCATTTTATCCTTAAAAACCTCAAAAAGCCAATCCAAAAACAATGAACAACCAAAATCATAATACATTAAATCCATGTAAAACAAAGGAAACTTGAGGGAAACTTAAAGATGCTTTATTTAATGAGTCTTTAAAATTAATGTTTAATATATATATTAAAATATATAATCTTGTTATAACATAGGTATGTTTTTTTAAAATGTATATCTAATTTAAAAGAGAGTCAAATCAAATATTCCAAATTTATTTGATGATTGAGAGTGTAAAGTATTTATTTGATGATTGAGAGTGTAAAATATTTATTTGATGATTGAGAATGTAAAATGTTAAAAAGTGATGGCATACAAAAGAGTTGGAATTATAAAATGGTTTAATAAAAAATCAGAAATCTCAATAAAAGAATGAACTCATAGATAACTCTCATATAGTGAGTTGGATAAGATTAAAAGTAATACATTTTAGATTTCATTCTCATTAAAAGTTTGAGTTGGAGAATTCCTTTTAGTTTACCAAATAAAATTGTTTTAAAGACAAAAATGAATTTATGAAAATAGAACAATAAGTCATTAAGATTATGCAGATTTCTAAAACAACCTCACAAAAGTAAAAAAAACAATCCTAGACAAGTTAGAAAAAATCTATGCAAATCAAAATGGAGTGGATAAAGAAATCATACCATGTTTACCTTTATTAACATAAAGAAGAAGTTAAAAGTCGAATAAAAATATATGTAATATAATAAAAAAAATTTAATTCTTAAATTTATTATTGTTTAACGCTTGAGTACTCATGTTATAACTGTTACTAGGAAGGTTGGTATTTTAAGGGACTTTGTTAGGTGACCCAGAGTTTAGAACGGACTGTGGTGGAAAAAAAAATAAAAATAAAAAACCCTACCGTGAGGAATTCTTTCATGTTCACAATCAAATATTTTCCATCCTTTGCACCATAGTTTGAACATGAAACAAATTGCGAAACATCTGTAGGTCATCGTCCATATTGTGAATAAGGTCGCCCGACCAAGGAAGCCCACTCCAGCTAGTAACACCATTATTGGATTGAAGCTAATAGTTGTATCTAATAGTTATACAATATAAGTGTGATTAGACTTGAAGTCAAGCTAATAGTTGTATAATCATTGGAGTTAAAAGCTAAAAGTTGTATCTAATAGTTAATTTAAAAATTAATATATTAGGAAGTGCCACTTAAGTAAAAGTAATTGTTGGATTTGAAGTCAAGCTAATAGTTATATCATAAATTGAATTAAGATCATAGTTGTATCTAATAATCAACTAGTTGTATATCTAATAATCACATGCTCTCTAATATATTTTATTATTTCTTTGAAATTTTTAATAATGAATTTTGGACGACACTCATAGAATCAATGGACAATACACTTGTGTCATTTTAGTCCATATATGAAAAAGGGTAGATGGTAGTCTACCCCAAAATTCTAACATATATGGTTTTTCCAACTAATAGTTGCATGCAATAATTAATTTAAGGATTAATGTATATACAATAGCACTTCAACTAAAGTCATGATTGGAGTTGACATTAAGTTGTATTATCAATGGAAATAGGATCATAGTTGTATCTATTAATCTAATAGTTGAAGTTGAATTTTAATTATTCAAACTATGGCTAATTGTAATTATTAGATGTTAACTAAGCTATTTTAGATTTTACACTTTTTATACAAATATTAAGATAAAAAAAATTTACACCTCGAGAAATTGGATCCCCCTTGATGATAGATAGATTTGGGTTTAAGATCGATATATGATGGTTATATTTAAGTGAGAAACCAAAGGATGAGAACTACTAATGAGATCCATGACCAATTAGTAAAACATGTCAAACTCAATTGACAAGTGGGTGGTTGGGAGGAATTATTGTTACCCTCCCCACCGAGGTTCAATTCTTCTAACTCACATGATGCTCTTGTTGATCCCTTATGTAATGATTGAGTGGCTTACATAAATTTGGCCATGGCTTGGTTGTTTATTTCTGAGTATATGTATCCCTCTAACAAACTATGAACCACCATTTAAAAAAAAAAACTAAATCTTTTCCCCCAAAAACGAAAAAAAACAATTCTTTCCCTTCCAAATTTTTACAATCCTAAACAATTCAACACCCTCTAATATGATTTAAATGAAAAAATTATATATTTTCAATAAAACCTATTTTGAACACATTAATTTGACATAGATGTTACTTCAGTAACATAATAGCTAATCTATTGCGTTTTTTTAGTTGGAGCACACTTTGTTATACATAAAAACTACTCAGACTATGCAGTAACCATATTGTGGCATCTATGTGATCTTTTGCATAATGAACAACATTGTAACTAGATATAGTCTTATAAAAAACTAGAACCATTACTTACTATTAATATATACAAAAGGAAACCGACTTGTCAATTGAGTTTGACATGTTTTACTAATTGGTCATGGATCTCATTAGTAGTTCTCATCCTTTGG
Organism: Pseudotsuga menziesii; assembly: GCA_001517045.1. NCBI lineage: Eukaryota > Viridiplantae > Streptophyta > Pinopsida > Pinales > Pinaceae > Pseudotsuga > Pseudotsuga menziesii. The sequence continues at coordinate 151,561 of LPNX010414955.1, read as the reverse complement.
TTTCTCACTTAAATATAACCATCATATATTGATCTTAAACCCAAATCTATCTATCATCAAGGGGCATCCAATTTCTTGAGGTGTAAATTGTTTTAATCTTAATATTTGTACATATCCAAAAAAAATTACACCGTAAGAATTTTGATTGCACCTAGTGCTTGAGAGATCTAGGTTTAAGATGGATCTATGTTTGTTTTATTATTTTTATTTTTTTATAAAAATGCATTTTTTTAGTTATTTTTATTTGGTTTTTTTTTTTTTTGATAGCTACATGAATTTTTTAATTATTATTTTTTATATTTGGTAACATCACATCACTTTACTTTGATATAGAGAACCTCGCTACTCTTAGTGCAACAATGAGGCCTTCTATGGCTATTGCCAAATATGATGAAAATTTTTAGAGTGCTAGAAGGAGATTAAAAATTCGAATAAATAAAAATCATCCAAAAAACACTCATTCTAAGCCTTTGTTTTTTCAATCCAAAGTTTATCTACATTTTGTGAGGTAGTATTGACACTAGCCCATTTTTTTAGTATCTATACCAATTTGACTAAGAACCTCTAACAAAATCAGATGTGTTGGATTAGAGAATAAGTAAGATATAAAGTATAGAAAATAATCAATGATTGAATATCAACAAGAAATGCAATCTAATGTTGAAGGATTCCCCACAGTCTAAAATTGTTGTTAATTGATTTCTAATTCATTGCATTTGAGCATCCAACTTTCCTACGCTCTATCATTTTATGCTTAAAAACCTCAAAGAGCCAATCCAAAAACAATGAACAACCAAAATCTTAATACATTAAATCCATGTAAAACAAAGGAAAGTTGAGGGAGTCTTAAAGATGCTTTATTTAATGAGTCTTAAATTTAATATATATATTAAAATATATAATCTTGTTATAACATAGGTATGTTTTTTTAAAATGTATATCTAATTTAAAAGAGAGTCAAATCAAATATTCCAAATTTATTTGATGATTGAGAGTGTAAAGTATTTATTTGATGATTGAGAGTGTAAAATATTTATTTGATGATTGAGAGTGTAAAATGTTAAAAAGTGATGACATACAAAAGAGTTGGATTTATAAAATGGTTTAATAAAAAATCAGAAATCTCAATAAAAGAATGAACTCATAGATAACTCTCATATAGTGAGTTGGATAAGATTGAAAGTAATACATTTTAGATTTCATTCTTATTAAAACTTTGAGTTGGAGAATTCCTTTTAGTTTACCAAATCAAATTGTTTTAGAGCCAAAAATGAATTTATGAAAATAGAACAATAGGTCATTAAGATTATGCAGAATTCTAAAACAACCCCACACAAGTAAAAAAAAAAAAATCCTAGACAAGTTAAAAAAAATCTATGCAAATCAAAATGGAGTGGATAAAGAAATCATACCATGTTTACCTTTATTAACATAAAGAAGAAGTTAAAAGTAGAATAAAAATATATTTAATATAATAAAAAAATTTTAATTCTTAAATTTATTATTGTTTAACGCTTGAGTACTCATGTTATAACTGTTACTAGGAAGGTTGGTATTTTAAGGGACTTTGTTAGGTGACCCAGAGTTCAGAACGGACTATGGTGGAAAAAAAAATAAAAATAAAAAACCCTACTGTGAGGAAGGTGTTCATGTGCGAAATCAAATATTTTCCATCCTTTGCACCATAGTCACGAACCTGAAACAAATTGCGAAACATCTGCAGGTCGCCGTCCATATTGTGAATAAGGTCTCCCCACCAAGGAAGCCCACTCCAGCTAGTAACACCATTATTGGATTGAAGCTAAAAGTTGTATCTAATAGTTAATTTAAAAATTAATATATTAGGAAGTGCAACTTAAGTAAATGTAATTGTTGGATTTGAAGTCAAGCTAATAGTTATATCATAAATGGAATTAAGATCATAGTTGTATCTAATAATCAACTAGTTGTATATCTAATAATCACATGCTCTCTAATATATTTTATTTTTTTTTCGAAATTTTTAATAATGAATTTTGGACGTCAATGGACAATACACTTGTGTCATTTAGTCCATATATGAAAAAGGGTAGATGATAGTCCACCCCAATATTCTAACATATATGGTTTTTCCAACTATTAGTTGCATGCAATAATTAATTTAAAGATTAATTTATAGACAATTGCACTTCAACTAAAAGTCACGATTGGAGTTCACATTAAGTTGTATTATAAATGGAAATAGGATCATAGTTGTATCTATTAATCTAATAGTTGAAGTTGAATTTTAATTATTCAAACTATGAATAATTGTAATTATTAGATGTTAACTAAGCTATTTTAGATTTTACACATTTTATACAAATATTAGGATAAACAAAATTTACACCTCGAGAAATTGGATCCCCCTTGATGATAGATAGATTTGGGTTTAATATTGATATATGATAGTTATTTTTAAGTGAGAAACCAAAGGATGAGAACTACTAATGAGATCCACGACCAATTACTAAAACATGTTAAACTCAATTGACAAGTGGGTTGTTGGGAGGAATTATTGTTACCCTCCCCACCGAGGTTCAATTCTTCTAACTCACATGATGGTCTTGTTAAGCCCTTATGTAATGATTGAGTGGATTATGTAAATTTGGCCACGGGTTGATTCTTTATTTCTCAGTAGATGTATCCCTCTAACAAACTATGAACCACCATTTAAAAAAAAAACTAAATCTTTCCCCCCAAAAACGAAAAAAACAATTCTTTCCCTTCCAAATTTTTACAATCCTAAACAATTCAGCACCCACTAATATGATTTAAATGAAAAAATTATATATTTTCAATAAAACCTATTTTGAACACATTAATTTGACATATATGTAACATTATTTTTATACTTCAGTAACATAATAGCTAATGTATTGCGTTTTTTTAGTTGGAGCACTCTTTTTTATACATAAAAACTACTGAGACGATGCAGTAACCATATTGTGGCATCTATGTGATCTTTTGCATAGTGAACAACATTGTAACTAGATATAGTCTTATAAAAAACTAGAACCATTAGAGAATTACTTACTCTTAACTATATACAAAAGGAAACCCACTTGTCAATTGAGTTTGACATGTTTTACTAATTGGTCATGGATCTCATTAGTAGTTCTCATCCTTTGGTTTCTCACTTAAATATAACCATCATATATCTATCTTAAACCCAAATCTATCTATCATGAAGGGGGATCCATTTTCTTGAGGTGTAAATTTTTTTTATCTTAATATTTGTACATATCCAAAAAAAAATACACCTTAAGAATTTTGATTGCACCTAGTGCTTGATAGATCTAGGTTTAAGATGGATCTATGTTTGTTTTATTATTTTTTATTTTTTTATAAAAATGCATTCTTTCAGTTATTTTTATTTGGTTTAATTTTTTTTAATAGCTACATGAATTTTTTAATTATTATTTTTTATATTTGGTAACATTACATAACTTTACTTTGATATAGAGAATCTCGCTACTCTTAGTGCAACAATTAGGCCTTCTATGGCTATTGCCAAATATGATGAAAATTCTTAGAGTGCTAGAAGGAGATTTGAAAATTCGAATAAATGAAAATCATCCCAAAAAACTCATTCTAAGCATTTGTTTTTTCAATCGAAAGTTTATCTACATTTTGTGAGGTAGTATTGACACTTGCCCATTTTTTTAGTATCTATTCCAATTTGGCTAAGAACCTCTAACAAAATCAGATGTGTTGGATTAGAGAATAAGTAGGATATGAGGCATAGAAAATAATTGATGATTGAATATCAAGAAGAAATGCAATCTAATGTTGAAGGATTCCCTAGTGTCTAAGATTGTTGTTAATTGATTTCTAATTCATTGCGTTTGAGCATCCAACTTTCCTACACTCTATCATTTTATCCTTAAAAACCTGGAAGAGCCAATTCAAAAACAATGAACAACCAAAATCATAATACATTAAATCCATGTAAAACAAAGGAAACTTGAGGGAGTCTTAAAGATGCTTTATTTAATGAGTCTTTTAAATTAATGTTTAATATATATATTAAAATATATAATCTTGTTATAACATAGGTATGTTTTTTAAAATGTATGTCTAATTTAAAAGAGTCAAATCAAATATTCCAAATTTATTTGATGATTGATAGTGTAAAGTATTTATTTGATGATTGAGAGTGTAAAATATTTATTTGATGATTGAGAGTGTAAAATATTAAAAAGTGATGACATACAAAAGAGTTGGAATTATAAAATGGTTTAATAAAGAATGAGAAATCTCAATAAAAGAATGAACTCATAGATAACTCTCATATAGTGAGTTGGATAAGATTGAAAGTAATACATTTTAGATTTCATTCTCATTAAAACTTTGAGTTGGAGAATTCCTTTTAGTTTACCAAATAAAATTGTTTTAGAGCCAAAAATGAATTTATGAAAATAGAACAATAGGTCATTAAGATTATGCAGAATTCTAAAACAACCTCACACAAGTAAAAAAAAAAAATCTTAGACAAGTTAAAAAAATTCTATGCAAATCAAAATGGAGTAGGTAAAGAAATCATACCATGTTTACCTTTAATATAATAAAAAAATTTTAATTCTTAAATTTATTATTGTTTAATGCTTGAGTACTCATGTTATAACTGTTACTAGGAAGGTTGGTATTTCAAGGGACTTTGTTAGGTTACCCAGAGTTCAGAACAGACTTCGGTGGAGAAAATAAAAAAAATAAAAAACCCTACCATGAGGAAGGTGTTCATGTGCACAATCAAATATTTTCCATCCTTTGTACCATAGTTTGAACCTCAAACAAATTGTGAAATATCTGCAGGTCATCGTCCATATTGTGAATAAGGTTGCCCTACCAAGGAAGCCCACTCTAGCTAGTAACACCATTATTGGATTGAAGCTAATAGTTGTATCTAATAGTTATCCAATATAATTGTGATTAGACTTGAAGTTAAGATAATAGTTGTATAATCATTGGAGTTAAAAGCTAAAAGTTGTATCTAATAGTTAATTTAAAAATTAATATATTAGGAAGTGCAACTTAAGTAAAAGTAACTGTTGGATTTGAAGTCAAGTTAATAGTTATATTAGAAATGGAATTAAGATCATAGTTGTATCTAATAATCAACTAGTTGTATATCTAATAATCACATGCTCTCTAATATATTTTATTATTTTTTCAAAATTTTTAATAATGAATTTTGGATGACACTCATAGAATCAATGGACAATACACTTGTGTCATTTTAGTCCATATATGAAAAAGGGTAGATGGTAGTCCACCCCAAAATTCTAACATATATGGTTTTTCCAACTAATAGTTGCATGCAATAATAAATTTAAGGATTAGTTTATAGACAATTGCACTTCAACTAAAAGTCATGATTGGAGTTCACATTAAGTTGTATTATCAATGGAAATAGGATCATAGTTGTATCTATTAATCTAATAGTTGAAGTTGAATTTTAATTATTCAAACTATGACTAATTGTAATTATTAGATGTTAACTAAGCTATTTTTAGATTTTACACCTTTTTTTTATATCTAAGGGAGATCACTTGGATTCAACCTTTCATCACCCCATTGATGAGCTATATAAGGAACCCTTTGGATACATTGAAAAGGAGAGGTATTGAAGAGCAAGAAAACTATAGTCCATTGTTTCCGGAGCTTATACTTGAGTCTGCATCCCTTTGTACCTTGGAGCACTTTGTGTTCTTCCCAATATTTCCTTTTGCTTGTGAGCTTGATATTGGGAGATGGAGGATTGAAGTGGTGGAGTCCCAAGTGGGGGACTCAGTTTCTTCGATTCGTAGACGAGCCGACAGAGGTTGTCTTTATTGTAATCTCTGTTTTATATTAATAGAAATATCTTTTTCTATCCAATAATGTGTATTTGAATGAATATTTGATCTATGGATGATTTCAAATGCTTATATGTTATTGATTATATATGCTAGAGTAGGTTTAACAAAATTATATATAGCATGCTTGTCTTGTTTACTGAGTGTTGAGATAGCAATTTATCAATTCAAGCTGGAGTTGGAAAGCTCAATGGGGATCTATACCAACCGTCCGGAATAAGGTACGAATCGAGATCCTTTAGTGTTAGATATTTGGTTTCTCTTGCATATAGGAAAGGATTGATTTCTGGAGTCAAGCTGTCTGTTGTGGTATTCCAAGCCATATGAATGTCTCTCTGTAACAGAAATGGTGACTCTGCTGGGGATGTTCCTTGTTTTTATTTTGGGTTTGGGGGCACAATGTGCTTCATATTCTTGACTTGCTCTTTGTTTCTCCTTGTTTATGTGTTTCATTTTATAGTATGTTCATCCATTGACACTCCCCTTTATTGGTTTGACCCTTGGCTTGATTTTTACCACTATCTTCTCTGTATATGCAGGTTTCTCGGTGAAAGTCGCATACATATGCAGATTTTTGGCCAAAAGTTGTGTATACACGCAGGTTTTTGGACAAAAGCCACGTATACATGCAACTTTTTGGCCAAAAGTCACGTATATACGCATCTGTTCTTTAAACAATTGTGTACATCCTCCCTTTTGGTGAGTTTGATGTTGTGGGAAGTTGTTGGGTGGGTTGTGAGTGTGGTTGGGTCTTCCTTGGGTCTGATGTTGTCTCTTGGATGCTTCTTTTATGACCAGAGACCACCTTTTCATTGATTTTTCTTTAAAAGTAGTTTTAGTCATTTATCCTTTTTGTTTTTCCATTAGTGCATTACTCTTTTTTGTCTCGGTGTCTTGTTGGGTTTGTGTTTTATACTTGCTGCAGAGACTGAGATTTTTAGATGACTTTTATTGCATTTTTCATTCTTTTATATTGAAAAATACAAAGTGGTTGCACTCTTAGTTGCATCTTAGAAATGGATTTGAGGAGGTACTTGCATTGGATTGCTTGGATGAGAGTTGTGTTTAGGCTTTCATATAGGAAGGACTGCATTGGCATTCGGAAAGGAATATATATTTATGCATCTGATGTAGTGGCATACCCTATTTTTCATTTGACAAAGATTGCACTTATCATTGTTTGTTATGGTGTGCACTTTTATTTCACTGCTGAGTCTTCATATCACTAGTTGCAAGGCCATTTCCATTTGAGTAATCACAGCCAATAAAATCAACACTTAATTAAAATGGATTACACTATTTTCTTTTATAGGGTACACCAACAAGATTAGGTTTTAGGGTCTTGGAATAGTTCATTGTGAGTAAATTCTCCAAGACCACTAAACAACATGTATGTGTCTGTCCAGGTGAGAGTGTGAAATTCCTTGGTATAATTAGGGTTTCTCAGGATCCTCCTCTTACAAGGGAGTTAAGCACAAGGTAGTGTGAGCGGTTATTGATTAGGATGACCCCTGGTCATAACTGAGTAGCACTGGAGATATTTCAAGGATTGTATTCGTATCTAGGGGTTCTTTCGAGAGTTTTGGGCTTTTCTACCCTGCCCATATAGTCGATCCCACCTGCAACTGTCTACCTGAGCATTGGTTATATTGGGGTGACCTTAGTTTCCTTACCTAGGTATCATAGGGGTACTTGCAGAGTTTAGTCTGTAGGTGTCCCGGCTAGGTAGAGGTCGAACATCACAGTCACTTTATGCATTGAAGCTAAGGGCCACTATAATTGGTTACATACCTCCGCTTGTAGTGTATGGGAGTTTTGAACCTCTCCTAGGTGAGACATACGTGCTTCATTCAGGAGCTCACATATCCTCTCGTTGGTTTGCTTGTATTTTGGCTGTAGATTTTCATAGGAGTGTGCTCTTAGTGCGCTAGTTGGCCTTTGGGATCACGGTTACTTGAGTATATTTATGCTCTCTTGAGTTTGGGTCCTTTTATTTTCGACATTCCTAGTATCCTATCACCCTTCCTTGGTCCTAGTGCAGACCCTAGTGTCATACTTGGGGGCATCACAACCCTTTACCCTGCTCATAGATTTGGGAGTGGTCACATTCTGCCCTCTACTCCATTTGTGGAGAATGTTGACTCCATTCTCTTGGTCTTTACATTGGTGGTCACCCTCACAGGGTTGGTAGTGGATGTGTGAACGTTGGGTCTACACCTTACTTTCCTTTTTATGTCCCATGCTTCACCACATTGTTTCCTTTGGGTGCATTTATCATGGTCATTCCTCACTATATCCTATAGTTAGGATTCTTTATTGACTATTTTGGGTTGTTTTGGACTAATATGGTTGTCATGTAGGGTCTAGGTTTTGTACACTCTCTCCGAGGTTTCAACCCGTTCGTTCCTATCACAGGTATTATGTCTGAACTGACATATAGGTTAGGATTTCACATCCGCTTGCACTTATGCATTGCCTTATGGCCATTCCATCTTAACCTTAGGTACGAATCCATTCCATCTTGTCACGAAACCTTCTTACTACTTTTAGAAGTGACATTATGTGAATGGTAGATCTTTCCTATACATGGGTGACCTAGTTAGCTCCCTTTTGCATTTGGTACCCATGGTGTGAGTCCTCTCTTAGGTCCGAGAGTCCCTTTTAGTCCTACCACGTCCTTGAGCAAGAGCTTCATACTCCTCTTGAACTTTATGCTGGCCATTGCCCCGGTACTCCCTTGTATATGTCAAGTTGTAATTGCATTATCATGAGTTTTGCTTGCCTTTTTGAGCCTTATGCCAGCTTCCCTGACTTTGATTATCAGCCATATAGCCTGATCTTGTCTCATGTCTAGCCAAGCAGAGCCATTTTATATATCTTTTGCAGCTTGATTCCCCATTTTTACAGAGAGGGGACTTTCCCCCAAGTGTCATTATCCTACATATGTGTCCTTGCATTGAGCATAGGTATGTTTTGCTGCATGGAACTAGTTTGTTTGCCCATTGAAACTCATCTCCTCCTAGTCTATAACTATAAAGCACTTTTATTCTTTTTCAATCTTTTCAAAATATTTGAAAAAGTCCAAAAAAATCAAAAAACCAAAAAGTCGGACAAGAAAAGATGTTATCTTTGGCAGCAGTCGAGTCGTGTCGCCTTTGAACAGAGCACTGTATATCACATCTGTTGGTTGGGTTAATAGTTTGAATTTAGGAGATGTACTCATTTATCTGAGTTTATCTCCATCGACTGGTTAAGCTTCCAGTCCCTATGGAGCCCCTGTCGATGCCTCCTATGTCGTAGAGATGTACCCGTTTTGTATATCGAGTCTATACTACCTACATTCAGTCACCATTCACCTTTATGATCTTGTTCAAAGGAAGTTGAAACCTGAGTCGACCATTCCTCAGTTATCTTGACTTTGCATGTTAGCCTTTCCCGGTACAGTTACTGGTTCATGCACCTTATGATCGAGTCCTTCCACATTAAATAGCATTGCTGAGTACCTCATGTTGGATGATGGGGGATGCCTTAATTCCCTCCTTCCAGTGGATTTCATCCCATTGAATTCAGATCATTTATTCTGGGATAGGAATCTAGAGTCATTTTTGAGTGCCTTGAGACTTGTAGTCATCAGTGGTAGGTTCTCTCGCCATTGAAAATTTATGGGAATACATCAATGTCCCCTGATCAATGGATTATCTCAAGTGTTCAACCTCAACACATTTATTCACACTTATTAGTTTTCACTCTAGTACCTTGATTCCCATTTTCATTATCAGTGGGTGATCTCGCATCTATTAACGGTATAGATCAATGACCGGTAATCAGACGATGGACTACTATGTTTGACCTTGACACCTCTATTCACATAGTAGGACATGTACTCGTAGCGGTTTGTGTAGAAGACCTTCCAGACTGGTCGTATCTCTTATATGCTACCTCCTTGATCATGCCAGTGTTCATGAGATTTTAGCTCTCGTGACTTAATTCCAGTATATGTCAGATATTTCCAGCCATTATGGAGATCTTTATCCATTATATATCTTCAGCCTTCATGGAGATCATGATCCTTTGTATATCTTCATCATGGAGATTCTGATCTATTTTTATTGTACATGGCGATGACCACACATGTCATATTGTATCATGCCTATTCATGGCCATTGTACTCTTATGTATCCGGGATTGCTGTATCTACTTGCAGTTATATGCAGATCTTTATTATGGTATTGTACTGATTGGATGGATGGTTCTTCCACTAGGTTCTTCATCACTCCACTTCTGGGATGGACTTATAATGTATTTTAGCCATTGTATGACCCCTTTGAACTCACACATTAGGGGGCATCTGTTACAGCTGATTTTACCACACATGGTGAATCACACTTTTATGGCCTTCCTTGTCCCTCTGCAGACTCCTTAGACCCCATGGGACATTTTTGTACCTTTGATGTTTCAAGGATCATCCATAAAAAGATGCAAAAAATGCCATACATGACTTTTAATCCCTTTCTCGCGTATATACATGGATTGGACACTTAAACCCGCGTACATCAGGATGTGTGCAAAAGGCCAAATTCTTTTGGAGTTTTCCTTGATGTGGATCCGACTCACTTGTCTCCTGGCCTACCATATGCCTTGAGATTGCTTGGATTCGACCTTTCATTACCCCATTGAAGAGCTATATAAGGAACCCTTTGGATACATTGAAGGCATGAGGAATTGAAGAGTAAGAAAACTATAGTCCATTATTTCCGGAGCTTATACTTGAGTCTGCATCCCTTTGTCCCTTGGAGCACTTTTGTGTTCTTCCCAAGCTTGCCTTTTGCTTGTGAGCTTGCTATCGAGAGATGGAGGATTGAAGTGGTGGAGGCCCAAGTGGGGGACTTAGTTTCTCTGATTCATAGACGTGCCGACAGAGGTTGTCTCTATTGTAAAATCTGTTTTATATTATCAGAAATATATTTTCCTATCCAGTAATGTGTATTTGAATGAATATTTGATCCATGGATGATTTCAAATGCTTATATGTTATTGATTATATATGCTAGAGTAGGTTTAACACAATTATATATAGCATATTTGTCTTGTTTACCGAGTGTTGAGATAGCAATTTATCAATTCAAGTTGGAGTTGGAAAGCTCAACGGGGATCTACATCAACTGCCTAGAATAAGGTACGAATCAAGATCCTTTAGTGTTAGATATTTGGTTTCTCTTGCATATAGGAAAGGATTGATTTCTGGAGTCAAGTTGTTTGTTGTGGTACCCCAAGCCATAGGAATTTCTCTCCGTAACATTGGACCTTCCATTTATAGGCATGAGCCTATTAACCTTGATGATTATATTGATGTTTTATTTTATATTGGGTCAAAGACCCCACTTCCTATGAACATGATGATTTGTTTTGTATATTGGGCATAACACAATTGTTGATGATATATAGGTATATATATGTTTTGTGTTGGGCATGGACCTTGAAACATGTTATCACTATAGGAAACTCCTCTAGGTTGTAGCTCGAGGATGCCTAGTAACTTAAACTGTTTTTTGGGTTTTTTTGGAATTGGATCAAGCCGGATAACCTATATAACCTCTCACTCTCAAGACATGCATGAAGCTCACTCAATCACAAGGATTTTAGTTACAACTTGTTCAATATTTTGACAAAAAGGGTGCAGGGATGGAGAACTCACCAGGCTGGCAGACTTACACACATAACACATGCATATAAATGGCTAAATCCTGCTGAGGATGGTGTTTATAAATCAAATATCACTAAATAACCAATAGGATGACAGCTATCGGCCCTTTAATAAATCTGAAAATTACCTAAATGCACATTCAGGAAATAAACACAGTAAAGAAAGAGATGGCTGAACAAATCACAACAAAAGAGCTTATACTTAGAATAAACCAGATGAGACGTTTGATAATGGAACAGGCTCATAAATCCCCAAAGTTGAACCTTTATTAATAAAAAAATCATGGAATTTATAGCCTCTTACAAAAATTACAGATCCTGAAAATCCGATTTGTTTACATCAAAAATAAATGAAAGTCATAGTTTTTTCCCGATTAGGGCTTCAAACCCTTGCTAACAATTTGTTCATCTACTATGAAGATCTAGTTCACTGAGTGGTCTTTTAGTGTTTGAAGTAGTAGCTGACAACCACCACTGCTGGTACGCTATGGAATTGCCACCAACAACTTGTGTATCGACGTTCAACTGAAGTGCTTTTCCTTGTTTCTCTCGCCCGATTTTTACTTTATCACCGATCGGAAGCTTTGTATTCTGTTTCCTTGACGCCTCAAGTCTGAATGCTTGCCGCAACTTTGGTGCTCCAAGTCCCAATGTTCCCACAGTTTATAGCCTTACTGCCCCATCGCTGATTTGAGGCTTTTTTCGTTTAGCTCATCGACGCTCTGAATCTATACGATACCGTTCCTCATCATTAGCTCGTCGACGATCGGGAGCTATGACAGCTAGTGCATTGGGACCTTCTTCATGGATGCTGCCACAGTTTCGGAGGTGAAACTAACTAAATTCACCGACCTGTAGTTCTCAGCTCTCCCGATCACCGATGACTTCCTATTGTTGCGCTAACGGAATGATTTTCGGTTGATCAATCAGAAGCTGTGTCCGTCACCTCACCGACACCACGTAGTTGCTTTGCTTTATCTCACCGGTTTGTAGCCCATAGAACCCATGATCGCCAATGAGCCTGTGTTGTCTTGAAACCCATAGTCTATTTGTTTCCCACCGTTTCGGCACCCTTGTGGACTATTGTGCCGACGATTATTGATTCCAAGTTCTGACGCCAACACTATGGAAGTATTAAGTTTTAACTCGATGCTACTTAGTCTTTAGTCCCTTCGATCACCGAAATTTTCATCTGATCGTGGAGGCTTCAGTCTGTTCTTTTTCCACCATTGCGGCTCTTTAGTAGACTAACTCACCGATGGTTAGTCTGTATGTCTTCTGATCACTGATGATCTTTTATTGTCGCACTATCAAAATGTTGTGATCTTCACCAATATGTATTCCTTTTGCTTCCTACCATTGTAGCTCCATAGGGAACTAGCTCACCGATCATTAGTCCTTTAAAGTTCCTACGTCGATGAGTCTGTATTGTTTCAGAACCCGTAGTAAGTTTCTCTTTCGCCGTTGTGGCTCCACAATGAACTATTTGGCCGACAGTTTAGTCTTTTCAATTTCTGACTTCTGTTACTTGACATTGGCAGCATTTTACTTTTTCATATCATCGACATTTCGACACCTTTCAGCTTTACCTCACCGCTGCTTAATCCTTAGTTCTTCTGATCTGATTTCATCGCTATCAGAGGTCATTGGAAGTCTGAATTGTAATGCTTAGTCACTATATTCTCCACTGTTGCGGTGCCTTTGAGAACTAACTCACCGATTTGTTAAAGTTTTTGATTCATGAACTGATTTCTTCTACGATCAGAAATTAAAACCTCTCTCCATCAAAACTCTTAGTTTGTATTTCCTCCGCTGTTTTGGCGCCTTTGAAAATTAGCTCGCTGATATGAAGTCTTCACAGATTTTGATTGATGTTTGAAACATGTTTCGATGGTGTAAACAGTTTCAGCAATACGCCTATCTGCTGAAGGGGTCTTCCACCTGCTATTTATCTTCCATCTTTTGGTGGCTAATGAGATGTTATGATCCTCTCCCAAGCCTTCCAGATTCTGCAATTTGAAGGTGTTATTCTTATATACCTGGTCTATAACAAAAGGGCCAATCCATAAAGAGTCAAATTTTCCATGTTTCCCCTTGTCTTATCTGACAGCATCCCACTTGAGGACCCAGTCCCCAACCTAGAAGTTGTTTGCCTTTTCTCTTTTGTCAAACATGCCCTTTATCCTCTATTGATGAGCCTCTAATTTTCTTGTAACTTGCTCCCTCATCTGCTGTAACTCCACCAAATCCATCATCCTTCTCATCATATCATTTGGTTCATCTTCCTCTTCCTGAAAGAAATTTGCCGCTGGAAGGGTGAGCTAGATAGGAAAGATGGCCTCAGTGCCATAAACTAGTTTGAATGGAGAAGTCCCTATGGATCTTTTATCTGTCACCCTATCAGCCCATAAGGCAAACTTAAGCTTTGAATCCTAGATTTTTTGATTTGTCTCTAGCAATTTCCTAATGATTTGGACTAAGATTTTGTTGGATGACTCAGCCAGGCCATTGCCTTGTGGGTAATAGGATGTGGAGTGCACTGGTTGAATACCCATTGATTCACACAATTTAACCAATGCCCCAACTTTAAAGGCTTGTGCATTATCAGTTACTAACCTTACCGGGAAACCAAACCTACTGAAGATGTTCTCATATAAGAATATCATGATGACTTGATGAGTGGCATTTCTGGTGGGTATTGCTTCTATCCATTTGGTAAAGTAGTTAGTGGCTACTAGGATCCATTTGTGCTGTCCACTGGAAGATGGATTTATTTCACCTATGAAATCTAGACCCCATTGCTAGAAAGGCCCATTCACTGTAACAGGCCTAAGGGGCAAGGATTTGAGCTGCTTCATCCCTTCAAATCTTTGACATTGGTCACAGGCCCTTACAAAAGTACATACATCAGCAAAAAGGACTGGCCAATAGTACCCTACTTTCAATATCTTGTGGGCTATGGTTTTCCAGTAGTGGTGGCCTCCACATGCACTGGAATGAAAGTGATGCATGACCTGTTTTTCTTCCTCTTTATCTAGACACCTTAACAAAATCCCAGAGTGATCCCTCCAGTACAACAGTTTGTCAATTATGCAAAACTTAACATATTTCAATTTAAGAGCTCGTGCTTGGTTAGGAGTAAGATCAGGAGAAACTTCTAATTTTAGCAAAAATTGAATGATACCTGAGTACCACTCACATGAAGATATGTTATTAGCTACTGTTAGACTTTTATTCTGATCTTGATTTTCCTCTGTTTCAGCTGCCACCATAGTTTGCACCTTTGCTGACCTGACATATGTGAAATTCATTCCCAGCAGTTCACAGTTTTCTTTGGCCATGAGTTTGGCCAGACCTAATCCATTTACCAACTTGGTGGGTTTCACCTCTACATCAAACTCAATGAGTTTGGAAATCCACTTAGCTCTCTTCCCGTCAATGTCAGGCTGAGTCAAAACATCCTTCACAGCCACTGAAGGGACATAAACAATGAACTTTGCATGGAGAATGTAGATTCTGAAGTTCTTCAAATATTTTATAAGGGCATAAGCTTGCTTCTCAATTGGGTCATACTTCAGCTCAGCATCTCTCAGGGTTCTGCTGAAGAAAGCAATTGGATGATCAAGACCTTCATCATTCTTTTGTAATACTAAAAATGCCACTGTGTCATAAGATGCAAAATAGAAAATGTAAAAACCCTTGGTGTAGTCGGGACTAATCAAGTTTGTGGCCTCCATGATGGCTTGCTTAATGTCTTCAAAATAATTTCTTTCCTGGTCAGTCCACTTGATTTCTGCATCCTTTTTTAGCATGACTCTTATATGCTTTACTAGCTCGGAGAAATTTGGAATGAATCTCCTGAAAAAGTTTATCTTGCCTAAAAAGGACTGAATGTCTCTTTTTGACCTTGGTATTGACAGCTGCTAAATTGCCTCCACTCTTACTGGATCAATTTTTACGCCTTCAGCTGAGACTATGTGGCATAGGAGCTTTCCTTCATTGAGTGCAAACTGGGACTTCTTGGGGTTCAGTGATATTCCATACATTCTACACTTTAGAAATACCTTTCTCAAATGCTGCAAGTGGTCATGATGGCTGTGAGAGTAAACTGTTAAGTCATCCAAATATATCAGCACATATTTATCTTTTAGCCCTACAAAATCTAGGTCCATAGCTCTTTGAAAAGTAGCCCTAGCATTCATTATCCCAAATGGCATTTTAGCATACATGAAGGTGGCCTAGGGGGTGGTAAAGGCAGTCTTCTCTTAGTCATCTGGGTGCACAGCCACTTGGTTGTATCCAGAGAAGCCATCAAGGAAGGACATGACCCTGGCCCCCGAGACTCTTTGCAGTAGATGTTCCATCTTGGGCAGTGGATAGTTGTCTTTTTTGGAACATTTGTTCAGGTTTCTAAAATCCACACACAACCTGATTTCTCCATTTTTATTTCTTACCACTACTAGATTTGCAATCCATTGGGAATACCTGATGGGGATTATGATCTTGGATTTGAGGAGTTTATGGATCTCTTTCTCAATCACTGGTAATAGAAGAGGGCTGATGGGTCTCAGCTTCTATTGAAAGGAATGGTGTCCTTATCCAAAGGAATCCTGTGCTGGATGATGTTGGTGTCATACGTTTTTAGGTCACTATACTCCCATGCAAAGACATCAGCAAACTCTTTTATCAAGCTGCAATATTCAGACTTCTATTCAGTAGTCAACCCAGTGGATAGATTTATTAGTTTTGGATGGCTTTGGCTGCCTATGTTGTGCTCTTGGACAACAGGATCTAGCTCCCTTTTGGAAGGCTTGAACGGGATGTCATTGTGATCAAACAATTCTTCTAGTGGTACTAGACCTCGGGGTATGTAGTTGCTGGGCAATTGGAAAATATTGTGCTCAGTCACTTTATCTTTTAACGTGAGCTGCTTGGATTCCTCCAGGTTAAGTTTTTCCTGGTCTATGTGTATATCAGAGAATTCATCCACTAACTGAAGGAATTTACTAAGCTCCCCATCATTTTCAAACACCCTCCAAAAGTTTACATTGTCTGGCAGAGAGGGTCTGTACTTGACCTGAAGATCATAGTTGAGCCTAGGGGGTAAAGGAAGAACAAACAGACTTGCAGAGATAGCCAAGGAATCAGCCTGGTGATTCAAATCTCTAAGAATATATGACAGTTCAAAAAACATAAATGAGTCTCTAAGTTTCCATACCTCGTCTCTATAGGCCTTCAGTCTGATATTTTTTGTTTGAAAAGTGTTGTTGACCTGCTGTATGATGAGGTTTGCATCCCCAAAACTCTTCATGCACATGATCCTCATCTCCTTGGCCGCTTTAACTCCCAGCAACAAGGCTTCATATTTTGCTACGTTGTTTGTGGTTTTGAAATTGAGCTTATACGATAGGTGAATGTTCTCCTTAGATGGGGAGATCAACACGACCCCCACGTTTGCTAAGTTTTGAGCACTTGCCCCATCGAAATACATGGTCCAGATCGCTGTTGTGACTTCTTTGGGATGCAAAGTTGTGGGCTCGGTGAGATGAACTGATGTCTGTTGATTATCATCTATTTGCAAGATGCAAGATCCAAAATCGGTGTCCACGCCATAGATGGGGTGATTTACTGAGCGAATCTCCTTGCTTATAATGTACACTAGTTGATTTTCCCTATACAGTCTCTTAGTTTCTCCTCCGAACATGGGAATGGTGGTAGATGTGAGATCCATTTGAAGGGTGCCACCCAATATTTTGTTCCATGACCAGGACAACAAAAGGCCAAATTTTGGAGGAATATCAGCCACTACAATGTCCATCATTACACTTTTTGAAGGCAACTGAGTTAAGTTTACAACAAGGTCTTTGATGAGGCCCAAGCACTTGAACTTCCTGGATTGAAAGGAGAATAAATCGTGGTAGGGCTTGGTAATGCTGAGGCCGATCTCATCCATCACAGCCCTTGGCATTAAGTTATGAGAGGCTCCTGAATCCAGCAAACAGTTATGGAGGATTTTATCATGGATGTTCAAGGATATATATAATGGCGGGAAAGAGTCTTTTAGGTCTTTGATCATGGGGCCCAGGGTTACAATAGGCTTGTCATATTGTAGGTTCATGAAGTCAGTGTCGATGTGCACCTTGGGCTGAAGGGAATTCAGAATGGAGGTTTTAAATGCATCATTCTTCATCAACTAAATTAGAGGGAAAGGGATTTTCAATTTTTGAATTTCAGACTCAAGGTTGAAAGCATAATGCAACTTATCTAGAAACCTTACCTCATGAGTTGTAGGTTTGAGTTAGACTTGACCAGGTGTGGCTAAAGGTGTTGGTTTAAGCAATGTTTTGGATGAAACAACCACTTTCTTTGGTAAAACAACAGTTTTTCTAGCAGGTGCAAAAAGCGACTTGACAAGTGTAGCATTCTTCTTGAGGGGAGAAACCAACCTGGACCTCAATTTGCAACCTTCCTGACTATCAACCTGATAGATAGCCTCTTCAATGATCTGCCCATCAATCATGGCTTCTTCATATTCTTCCTGGGTCAAAAAAGAATAGTCCACCTCATCCTCCCTGCAATGGATATTGTCTTCAGCTTCTCCTTCGTCTTCAATGAATTCTAGCTCTTCTTCTAATACAACATTTTGAAATGGAGCTCTTATCCTCTGGTCTTCCCCTTGATTTCTCTCCCTTCTGAGAATCTGAACAGGGGGGTTTCCTCTTCTATAAGGCACAAAATTTGGGTTTCAAGGAGAAAAGTCACTTGGCCCCTTACCCCTCACTGGCATATTTCCTTGGTCCTTCAATTTTGACATTTCAGCAGTCAGGTTATCTAAGAGTTTGGTCATTTTTTCAATCTTGTTCTCTGATGCTGAAGCTCCACTATAGTCTGCTGGATGCTTTCTCCTGTCTACCTTGCCTTTGACCTTTTGAGATGCCATAATGTTTGACTCTACCTCTAGGGCAACATCCTGCATAAGTGATAAGGAGGCATACCTCCTTTATCTGACAAGTAGGTAGAAGTCAGATTCAAAAGTATTCGCATAAGTTATCATAGCTGAGGTATAGGTGGGCTTAATCTTGGTAGGGATCTTGCTGTACATGTTGTTGAATCTTTTGGTAAAGTTGGAGACAGACTCACCATTTTCTCTTCTCTGGTTGCTGAACTCTGTGATGTAGTAGAGGTGGTCTCTCCTCTATCCCCAATGCTTTAGGAAAATGTCATCTAGGGCCTCTATGCCTGCCACTGACCCAACAGACAGTTCCTTAAACCACTTTCTAGCCTGGCCATCTAGGATTTGCACAAACACTCTGGTCCATACGTCTTCTTGTTCTATATTTATATTTTTAGCATAGCTATAAAAATAGTCTAGATGTTCTTCAGCAGTGAAATAACCTTCCCTTGTAAACTTAGGCATATACTTGAGGTAATCCCTGGTAGGCATGGCTGCGAGAGGATTGGCAAGACTAGGAGTGCATACCTAAATACTAGGATCCTTTCCATCTTGGACAATTGAGGGGTAGCCATATTAGAAATGGGTATGGAGATGGAGGTGGAAGGAAGCACTGATGAGTATATTTGCTGAGAAGGTGGTGGTATACTTATCCCTGTGAAGTCACTAGGGATTGGATCATCATAAGAAGCAGTGCTTGAAGATGCCCAAGCCCTAGATTTTTCTGATGTATCTAAAAAATTCTGGGAATTAAAAGTTTCAGCAGAAGAAATAACAACAAAAATATTTCTTGAAATACCTGATGTAGCGTTTTGTGCAGCATTGCTGGTCTATCTTAGTAAAGCCCTAGCTTTCCTCAAGATTTCTTTTGGATCTGAAATGGGTGTTGCTAGTGGCCCCTTTGGGTTTGCTCTGGTACTTGGTCTTCTGGAAGCCATCTTATATCAATGGAGTTGCTAGATAGATGATTACAACTGTAATAATGCCCAAGCCTTTTCTATCATCAAAGCATGGATCTATGTCATATCCTAGGGAAGCTGAGCTTCAATCTCCTCTCCCCAGCAACGGCGCCACTTTGTTATCACTCTAGGAACCTCCTCTAGGTTGTAGCTCAAGGATGCCTAGTAACTTAAACTATTTTTTGGGTTTTTTCAGAATTGGATCAAGCTAGATAACCTATATAACCTCTCACTCTCAAGACATGCATGAAGCTCACTCAATCACAAGGATTTTAGTTACAACTTGTTCAGTAGTTTGACAAAAAGGTGCAGGGATGGAAAACTCACCAGGCTGGCAGACTTACACACATAACACATGCATATAAATGGCTAAATCCTATTGAGGATGGTGTTTATAAATCAAATATCACTAAATAACCAATAGGATGACAACTATCGGCCCTTTAATAAATCTGAAAATTAACTACATGCACAGTCAGGAAATAAACACAGTAAAGAAAGAGATGGATGAACAAATCACAACAAAAGAGATTATACTTAGAATAAACCAGATGATACGCTTGATAATGGAACAGGATCATAAATCCCCAGAGTCGAACCTTTATTAATAAAAAAATCATGGGCTTTATAGCCTCTTACAAAAATTACAGATCCTGAAAATCTGATCTGTTTACATCAAAAATAAATGAAGTCATATTTTTTTCCCGATTAGGGCTTCAAATCCTTGCTAATAATTTGTTCATCTACTGTGAAGATCTAGTTCACTGAGCGGTCTTTTAGTGACTGAAGTAGTAGCTCACAACCACCACTGCTGGTACGCTATGGAATTGTTGCCAACAACTAGTGTATCAGCGTTCAACTGAAGTGCTTTTCCTTGTTTCTCTCGCCCAATTTTTACTTTGTCATCGATTAGAAGCTTTGTCTTCTGTTTCCTCGACGCCTCAAGTCTGAATGCTTGCCGTAGCTTCGACGCTCCAAGTCCCACTGTTTCCATAGTTTATAGCCTTACTGCCATGTCGCCGATCAGAGGCTTTTTCATTCAGCTCATCGGTGCTCTGAATATATATGATACCATTCTCTATCATTAGCTCGTCGATGATCGGGAGCTGTGACGGCTAGTGCATCGGGACCTTCTTCATGGACGCTGCCATAGTTTCGTAGGTGAAACTAACTAAATTCACTGATTTGTAGTTCTCAGCTCTCCCAATCGCCGATGACTTCCTATTGTTGCACTATCTAAATTATTTTCGGTTGATCAATCGGAAGCCTTGTTCGTCGCCTCACCGACACCGTGGAGTTTCTTTGCTTTATCTCACCGGTCTATATCCCATAGAACTCGTGATCGCTGATGAGCCTGTGTTGTCTCGGAAGCCATAGTCTATTGGTTTCCCACCATTTCAGCACCCTTGTGGACTATTGTGCTAAGGATTAGTGATTCCAAGTTTCGACGCCAACACTGTGAAAGTCTTCAGTTTTAACTCGCTGCTACTTAGTCTTTAGTCCCTTCGATCACCGAAATTTTCATCTGATCGTGGAGGCTTTAATCTGTTCTTTTTCCACTGTTGCGGCTCTTTAGTAGACTAAATCGCCGACGATTAGTCTATATGTCTTTCGATCACCGATGATATTTTATTGTCACGCTATCAGAATGTTGTGATCTTTGCCGATATGTATTCCTTTTTCTTCCCGCCGTTTCGGCTCCCTAGGGAACTAGGTCGTCGATTGTTAGTCCTTTAAAGTTTCGACGCTGATGAGTCTGTATTGTTTCAGAACCCGCAGTAAGTTTCTCTTTCGCCATAGCGGCTCCACAATCAACTATTTGGCCGACAGTTTAGTATTTTCAATTTCTGACTTCTGTTACTTGACTTTGGTGGCATTTTACTTTTTCATATCACCGACATTTTGGCACCTTTCATCTTTACCTCGCCGCTGCTTAATCCTTAGTTCTTTTGATCTAATTTTATCGCTGTTGGAGGTCATTGGAAGTATGAATTGGAATGCTTAGTCACTATATTCTCGGCTGTTATGGCGCCTTTGAGAACTAACTCATGGATTTGTTAAATTTTTTGAGTCCCGAACTGATTTCATCTGCGATCGAAACTCAAAACCTCTCTCAATCGAAACTGTTAGTCTGTATTTCCTCCGCTGTTGTGGTGCCATTGAAAACTAGCTTGCCGATCTGAAGTCTTCACAGCTTCTGATTGATGTTTGAAAAATGTTTCGATGGTGTAAAAAGTTTCAGCAATACGCCTATATGCCGAAGGGGTCTTCCACCTGCTATTTATCTTCCATCTTTTAGTGGCTAATGAGATGGTCTGATCCTCGCCCAAGCCACCGAAACCAGAACTTCGTGAAATTTGCATAAAAAATAGAAGTCTTCAAAGCTGTTAGTGATCTTCATATCCTTCATTGCATCATTTAAATTCTTCATACTATCAAAAATAAATTTATTTTATTTGAGAGATAACAAAGCACATGATTGATGAAATGTTTGTGTTTGGTGTGGACCCTGAAGCACATGATCGATGAGATGTTTTGTGTTGAGCGAAAGGGTCTGGAGTACATGAGTAATTACATTTGTGTTGAGCATAAAACTCTAAAACACATGAAAATATAATTTGGAAATGTTGGGCATAAGCTCTGAATCATTCCATGTCGGTGTTGAGCATAAGCTCTGGAGCATCGAATCTTTGGCCATTGTATCCCTAGGTGTATCGTACAAGTACATCCTAGCATTTAGTGTTGAGCAAGAGCTTTGGAATTGCACTATGTTTGTAACTCCCTATTATAAGCGTTGAGTATGGGCCCTAGTAAGCGCTAGGGGTTACTGAAAAAGATTAAAATCACCTTCGAGTGAAAACAACTCGAGAAATAATATTGATCACATCATACTTATTTTTAAGTGATTAAATGAAATTTTGAATTTCTGTATTCTCATCAAGTACTGAAGAACTACCACGTTATACGAGGGAAATCCAACATGCAAGGATATTTAGAGTTGCCTAGCCTAGTATACCTGATCCATCTATCTACTTGACCTTCATAAACGAAGTGTCATTAAGTCTAAGGGATCATGACACATGATTTTTGAAGACAAGTGTTAACAAGTATTTTAATACTATGTATTTTATACATAGTATGTATAAATAATTAATTATGATTGATTATATAATTGAATAAATAAAGAAGAGAAGCTCCACCAATTATTATTTATTATTTAATAAATAGTGAAATATCTATAAAAGACTAACTAGGAACTAGTTAAAAGTTCCTAGGTTAAGGATTGAAAATTAGCCTAGTAAATTTAAAAGGGTTAAATCAAGAAATCAAGGATTTCTTGATTTAACTGCCCCTTTGACCGAAAAGTCCGCCTATAAAGACTCAAGCCAAGCAAAGGCTCGGGGTTCTGATTTTTATCTAGGAGAATTATTATTCCGCCTGTTTTGCTCTTAAGTGTTTTCTTGGAGAACTTTTCCTGCAAGGAAAAGATGATTGATTCAGAACTAATTTCTAGTTAGGAAACCCTACCTTAGGAGCTCTAAGCTACTTGCATGTCGGAGTCCAGCTCGCGGGATCCAGATTAGAACTAGGAACAGTTCTGGGTCATGGTTGGGAGGAACATGGTAGTTCCCAAGTCATTTGGTCATCAAAGAGAGGTCAGATTTGCATTGAATTGTTAATGCTAGTTATTTAAGTGTGCAGGTGCAGCTATTGACAAAGCTTCAATTTCAGGTATGAATCCCTTGAAGGCCTATTCTATTTCTTTCCAAAGTTTCAATAATGTTTATGTTAAGTAATGGCTAAGATGAATTTTCTAACCCTAATGGTTATGTTTTATGGTTATCAATTTGCTAGGGTTTATATGCAATTTACTAATTATAGGCTGGAGAAATCTTATTATATGCTTTACATTACTAGGGTTTGTACTTTGAGTGAAATTGTGTAATTATCTCCATGTTTAGTTTATGTGCACCACACCTAGTTTTTGTTACCAATTCGCTTATTCTACAGGTGGCATTACTCTGCCGACATATTTCATTTGTCAGCAAAGGGTTGTTTTTAATTCAAGTTTAGTGCAGAAGTACAGGTTAAACATATATATATATATATATATAGAGAGAGAGAGAGAGAGAGAGAGAGAGAGAGAGAGAGAGAGAGAGAGAGTTACATATATACATCAGTCTTCAAATAGTTTTATAATTTATGTATTATTTGATCTATTATAAACTAAATAACAGAACCTAAATATTAAACTAAATATACTAGGAGCATAATTCATATAATAAACAAGCTAACAAATTATTAAAGACCTTCTAAGGTCTGCTCTACATAATCATATAAAAACAAATTAAATATCATAACATTCCATTTAATAAACATAATCAAAATTAACCAAACAGAGAGGCGTCGTGAGCATCCATGTGGTCCATTGTCAAAACTCTGTATTTTTATTTTTATATAAAATCCACAATCCGAATCGTATCCATTTCCATAACTTAAATGTTTAATTCACAGCCCTATTATTATAGTCATCAATTATAAATTATAAAGGGTGTTAAAAGTCCTATTTAAATCTATCTACACATAACCAACATATCATATTAACCATTGGAAACAACTAAAACCCATTTTTTCATTAAGAGGTTGTGGCATCGAATCCTGTAGATGTCTAAACCCAAAACAGTAACATTAATATATTCTTAAACATTTCAAATACAAATAGTAAGCAATCGTATAACCTTTCCATACAGTCCATGCTACACATCTAGTATGTGCAGGCTACACTTTCAAGTTATGCCACAACCCTTTAACCAAACAATGCATGCCCTAACAACGAGGTCGTAAGGACCCTAGTTACGGCTTAAGCCAAGTTTCAAACTAACCCCATAGTCACGCTTTCAAACCAATCGATATCGTGGGTTGTCATAACCTCAGGTTGTTATAGCCTTATTTTCTTCCAAATAAGCAATTTACATTATAAAATACCAACTAAAAAGATAACGTAGAGAACGTGGTGGTGAGCCAATGGGCTACGGTACCATTGTTACAATGGTGCAGCCCATGGCATATGCCTAAGCTCTAGAATATCCCTACTCAAATTACAAACCAAACAATAGAGTGTTGTGCACACGACCATAACCCAAACAATATTAAATACACAGAGTAATTTTTCGACAGGCTGTAAGACCACGATTTCAATCCCATTAGAGTCCACATAAAATGCAAAAAGTAAATAACCATACAAAACCCAAGTTTACACAGTATTAAATGGTGGATAAATTCATAGGTATTCCATACCAAATCATTACAGTCTTCATTAAAAACTAATGTGTAGTGAGATTTCGCAGTGAGGAACGAACCCTCTCTACAATCAGTCAAAGTAAGTAAAACGTTAATGACAAGCTATGATCTATGGCACCATTACAAGTAATGATGCATCCACGTCCCAAACAAATTCCAAATCTCTCAACAAGAGTCCATTTTAAAACCAGAGCAAGCTACAACATAAAACCCGAAGGAAGAGTAACCAAGTGCCACACAAAACCCCAACCATGTACCCCAACCATGTAAATATTTCTAGCTCAAGAATGCCCAAATATGAGAGAAGAAAAGTGACTCTTGCTGGTAGGCTTACCATGGCCGTGGAGAAGAAATCCCAAATTGACAGTACAGCTTGTGCAAACGCCAGAGTGCCTTCGCATTCACCTACAGACAAACCACAATGGCATGAGGAGCAAGACCATGCCGTGGAGAATACCAAATGAAGCAATGCATTTTACACAGAGCTGGGTTAAGCTCACCTAAAAATCAATGGGGGCGACTCCATTCTCCAAACGCGCAGAGGCTGCATTACACCACAATGCCAATACCATAATGCACATACAACAAATTCCAAGTCCTTTGCCAAGGGTTTTTACCAACCCCAATGGAATTAATGGAACCAACTGGTGGCCATTATCGCCACCATAAACCCCTTCCATAATATCGTGGATCAACATTAAATAAACCTTGGCGTAGGATAAACCCTCTATACTATGTTTTCGCCACCCTTTAAAAGTCAGCACAGGCTCATTACTAATGACATGGTTTGTATACCATAGTCCCAACCTTATGGTATGTGCAGCCCTTAATACTATCATATACTATTACAATGTTTTCCCCTAGCATCAATACCATATAGTGTTATAATGTGTTTCCTTTAGCAACAAATTATAGTGTTATCTTATGACTTTAGGATAGTTCATATAGGTAGCATATGCATTTAAGTCGGAATTCTAGGTTGTAGCCTTTAGTCATAATGGCAAACGTAGTATGCCATGATGCCCTCACTAGGATGAACAAGCGTAAGTCTACAAGCTCGTCACCAAGATAAACCTACAAAATAGAAACAAGAGACGAGTAAGTAACTAAACAAGAGATAGACAATAATAATGATAAGGACATTAATACAATTCATAAGCATTGAGTAAATTAACGAATAAAGTTAAATAGAAAACATAGGGTGTACTTGAGTCGTAAAACGGAACAATAACAAAAGTACAAGGTAGAACAGGAAGTTCAACTAAGAACTGAATTGTGTCAAGTAACCAATAATCTTGATGTCATAAGAGTAACCTGTGAATCAATGAATAAGGTGCCTTAGTTCGAATGAACTAAGTAATCCTGCATAACGAAGAACAATCTTACCTCTTAGATCGTCATGGGAGAGTGAGCCCACCACTTCATCACTTTGTTCCCATCAATAAAGATAAGTTAGTTTTCATTAAATAAACAAAGTATACATGTGCAGGAGAAAACAATGATCTATATAACTCATTTATTCACCGACAGTAATAACTAAGATATATCGACAGCCTAAATAACAGAATTAAGACATAAGAAGTAAACATACTAATAGTCATGGAATTGATAAGAGATTAACAAGACAGTGGGAAAAATTGAAAGAGGTTGCAAGTTTAAGGAGCATTTATGTTTTCGCACGAGTACTAATGATCCCTTTTGGGTAGTTTTCACTAGCCTATAAATTTTTTTTTAATTTTTGGGGACATTACAACTGGTATCAGAGCCCAGTTTCAATACTGAGAGACTTATGGGTGCACCAAGCATTCACGCAAAGAAAATAAAGTATGATAAGTAATGTTTGTTACTAACATAAATTTTTTGTTGCTATTAAAAAATTTTATGTTAGAGGAAAATTTTTACAGCGCTGTTTAGATTATGAACACTAAGGAAGAAAACAACCGACAGGAGGAAATGACCACCCCCACCTGGAAGTGAACTTGGTGGTCGAGCTAAAATTTGATGTGCTGAAAATTTTGCACAGTCTGCAAGCTGAATTGAAGAGTTTCAAAGAGGATAGTCTGAATGAAAGAAAGGAACATTGTTATAGCTGATTTCACCACTCTAGGTGAATCACACTTTGTATGGCCTACCCCTGTCCCACTGCAGACTCCTTAGACCCCATGGACCATTTTTTGTCCTTTAATGTTTCCTTGAACATCCCTAAAAACATGTGAAAAATGATACACGTGACTTTTAAACCTATAAGCATGTATATACGTGGGTTTGACCACTAAAACCGTGTACATCGGGATGTGTACATAATCCAAATCCTTTTGGAGTTTTCCTTAACATGGATCCGATGCATTTGACTCCTGGCCTTCCCTTTGCCTTGAGATCGCTCAGATTCGACCTTTCATTACCCCTTTGAAAGGCTATATAAGGAACCCCTTGGTACATTGAAGGCAAGAAGAGAGAATTGAGAGCAAAGAAACTATAGTCCAGTGTTGCCGGAACTTATGCTTGAGTCTGCATCCCTTTGTCCCTTGGAGCACTAGTGTGTTTTTCCCAAGCTTTCCTTTTGCTTGTGAGCTTGCTATCGAGAGATGGAGGCCCAAGTGGGGGATTCAGTTTCTCCAGTTCGCAGACATGCCGTCAGAGGTTGTATCTTGTAATCTCTGATTTATATTAATAGAAATATCTTTTCCTGTCCAATAATGTGTGTTTGAATGAATATTTTATCCATGGGATTATGTCAAATGCTTGTACATTATTGATTATATATGCTAGAATAGATCTAACACCATGATATATAGAATGCTTGTATTGTTTACTTGCTGTTGAGGAAGTAGTTTATCAATTCAAGCTGAAGTTGGAAATCTCAACGGGGATCTACTTCAACCGTCCAGAATAAGGTACGAGGTCTCATCCATTAGTGTTAGAAATTTAATTTCTATTGCATATTGGAAAGGATTGATTTCTGGAGTCAAGCTGTCTGTTTTGGTACCCCAAGCCATAGCAATTTCTCTTTGTAATAAACACCAAGCTATAAATGAAGAATTATTGCATAACATGATGGGAGGGATCCCGCAAGGTAAACCTACCCAGCCCACCAACAGATCCAAAAGAGAACCATACCATGAGCAGGCCAGCAGCCCAAGAGAAGCATAAAAAGAAGGTACACCTGAAGAAACTAAAGGAGATCATCACAGTCCTGCCAGTGATGACTTACTTTCTCCACGGAGAAAGAGGCAAAGAAGTGATGACAGTCTTCAGGATGAGTTTAAAAAAATAAGAGCCCCGACCTATGAAGGTGAAGTAAATACAGGAGAAAAGGATAAAGAATGGTTGCTGGGAATGAGTAAGTATTTCCAGGTTCATAAATATTCCAGTGTGATGCAGGCTAGGATTTCCATATACAACCTAAATGGTAAGGCAACAAGATGGTGACAAGATTTAAAGCACACCAAGAAAGATGAGCTATGAGAAATAAGATGGGAAAAATTCCGAAAGATTTTCCAAGAAAAATACATTTCGAAAAGGTTCTCTGACCTCAAGGTAAAAGAGTTCCATGAACTATGCATGGGTTCCATAACTATGGATGCATTTATAAACATATTTCTATATCTGCTGCATTATGTACTGTATATCAAAGAAGAAGAGGTGAAGATCCAACAGTTCCTAGGATGTCTTCCTCCCAATTTTTAGGACTGCATTGAATTGGACATGCCAAAGACACTGGATATTGCACTACATAAGGACTGACTCTGTTATGAGCATGGGTAGTTATGGAAAGAAAACCATAACCGAAACAGAGAAAAGTATAGAAACTTTTCTGATAACCGCAACCCTGGGTCAAACCCGCAGCCTTATAGAAAGAAAAATAACAGCTTTCTCATGAACAAGAACTTCAACAAAACTGGTATGAAGCCTTATGTACCAGCTCCTAATGGGAATAAGCAAGTGGCAAGTGGAGCCAATGCTACCCCTTTAGCGATCAAGTGCTGAAAATGTAACGGGAAGCATTATTCCTAAGATTATAAGAACAAGAACAATGGAGTCTTGCATAACCTGCAAGAAGAACCTATCGTTTAGGATATAGCGGGAACCCCACGAATCTATGCAGCATTAGATGGCCGACAAGCAGACCATCAAGATACAATGGTTGAGATCGAAGGTAAGATCTTGAAGACCTCTGTTTCAATAATTATTGATCTCGGTGCTTGCTGGAGCTATGTCACACCTAAGATTGTTGATTTATGCAAGTTAGGCAAAGTAAAGCATGATAAACCATGGCTGGTATAGTTAGCCACTAGTAAAAAATAGAAGGTTTCAGAGATTGTTAAAGAATGTGAAGTAAACCTGAATGGTTTCCTTTATAAGGTAAACCTGAACATCCTACCTTTAGGATTGAATGATATTCTTATCGGCATGGACTGGTTGGAATAGCACCATGTCATGCTCGATTCTCTACAAAATTTTATCTTGTGTATTGATGGGCAAGGGAACCAGGTGAAGGTTCAAGGAATCCCAAAGAAAGTTTCTGTAAGACAAATCTCTGCCTTACAAGAAAATAAGTGTGTTAGGAAGGGCTGCAAGTTATTTGCGGTGAACATCTGAGACATAGAGTCTGATAGAGAACAACGCATAGAATACTTCCCCATACTTGAAAATTTCAAGTATGTGTTTCCCGAGGAAATCCCTAGATTACCTCTGAAATAAGACCTAGACTTATCCATCGAACTGACCCCAGGATCAGTTTCGGCTTCCAAAGGCCCTTACCAGATGAGTGCACCGGAATTGGTGGAACTCAAATTGCAGTTGCAGGAGTTAATAGAGAAAGGGTATATCTGACCCAGTGTGTCCCCTTGGGGAGAACCGATTTTGTTTGTAAAGAAGAAGGACGGTATGATGCAGATGTGCATTGATTACTATGAGTTGAAAAAATTAACTATAAAGAACCATTACCCGCTCCCTAGGATCGATGATTTTTTCGACCAGGTGGGAGGAGCCAAAATCTTTTCGAAGATTGACCTGTGATTTGGGTACCATCAGGTACGGATCCAAGATGAAGATATTCCTAAGACCGCCTTTCGTACAAGGTACAGGAACTACGAGTTTGTAGTGATGCCGTTTGGGTTGACCAATGCACCCACAAAATTTATGTGTATGATGAACAACATATTCAATAAATATCTGGATAAGTTTTTACTAGTCTTTATTGATGACATTCTAGCTTATTCCATGAATAAAGAGGAACACGAAGAACACCTTTGCATACTACTTCGAGTGTTGAGAGAACACCATCTCTATGCTAAGTTTAGTAAATGTGATTTTTACCAACCACAAATACAGTACCTAGTTCACGTCATATCCAAGGCATGAATAGCTGTGGACCTGGAAAAGATTCAAGCCATAAAGGATTGGCCTACCCTAACTAATGTCACTGACATTAGGTCGTTCTTGGGATTATCTAGATATTATCGACAGTTCATTGTGAAATTCTTGAGAATCGCTTGCCCCATGGTGGCTTTGTAGAAGAAAACTAACAAGTTCTTATGGACTGACAAGTGTGAAGAAAGTTTTCAAACACTTAAGCAGCTTTTGATGACCGCACCAGTGTTGCGGATTGTAGATCCTGATGGGGATTTTGTGGTATGTACAGATGGAAGAAAGGAAGGACTTGGAGGAGTCCTCTTGTAAAATGATCATGCGATCTATTATGAATCATGGAAATTAAAAGAGCATGAGAAGAATTATCCCACGCATGATCTTGAGCTAGCAGCCATTATCCACACTGTGAAGATGTGGAGGCACTACCTCATGGGAAGGAATTTCCTTCTAAAGACTAACAATATGAGCCTAAAATATTTATTCGATCAACCTAATCTGAATGTGAGATAAGCTAGATGGTTGGATTTCCTGAGTGAGTATCACTTTGAATTAAAGCATATCAAGGGCAAAGAGAACAAAGTTTCTGTTGTGTTGAGTCTATGGACTCATATGATATATGAGGTGACCCTGAGTCAAACTGATGCATATTTTCATGAGAAGATTAGAATGACCAACAAGGTTGACCCGTTCTATGTGGAAATCCTCAAGAGGGTCCAAGAGGACCGGTTTTTTCAACAACAGAAGGAATACAAGGTGGATGAATCCGGACTACTATGGTCCAAGGATAGATTGTATGTTCCAAATGGAGGGGACATTCAGTCCAGCATCCTCACAAAATTTCATAGGGCACCATACTTGGGGCACCCGGGATATCAAAATATGATATTTGCCGTCAAGAGACACTTTTTATGGCCCAAGTTAAAGGCCAACATTGCAATGTTTATTGTGAAATGTCAGGAATTCCAGCTAGTTAAAGCTGAGCACCAGCATCCTTCAATATTTCTATAGCCATTGCCTATTCCGGAATGGAAGTGCGAGGTTATCAGTATGGATTTATTACTAGCTTACTGAAAAGTAAGAAGAAAAATGATTCCATATTTGTAGTCATTGACAAGCTGTCAAAGGCAGCACACTTCATCCCTGTGAAATCAACCTACAAGGCCATGAACATTTCCAATATCTTCCTAAAAGAGATATTTAGATTGCATGGGATACCCAAAGTGATTATCTCAAATCGAGATGTTAAGTTTACAGGAAACTTTTGGAGATCTTTATTCTCTAGATTAGAGATGCAGCTGAACTTTAGCACTGCTTATCACCCACAGATGGATGGGAAGACTGAAGGAGTAAACCAAATTGTTGAAGACATGCTTTGAATGCATGTCATAAACAACCCCACCAAGTGGGAGGATTATCTGCACCTTGTAGAGTTTGCATATAACAACGGGTATCAGGATTCCGCCAAGATGAGTCCCTTTTAGGTACGCTATGGATGGAAGTGTAGGACCCTAGTTATGTGGGACAGTCTGATGGATAGGCTCATGTTAGGGCCTGGCCTATTATTGGTCTTGGAACAGTTAGTTACCAAGGTCTAGGGAAATCTTAAAGAGGCACAAGACCGTTAGAAAAGTTATGGGGATAAGAAAAGAAAAGATAAAGACTATCAAGTAGGTGAGCATGTCTACTTGAAAGTGAAATCAAAATAGAGCTTGTTGAGCTTGAGTAGGTGTGGTAAGTTAGCACCTAGGTTTTGTGGACCTTTTGAAATTCTGGCCAATAAAGGACCATTGGCTTATGAACTAGCATTACCTGCGCATGTAAGAGTTCATAATGTTTTTCATGCATCTTTATTAAAGAAATATGTTTATGACACTAAGCATGTCATTGATTGGTCATTATTATAGGTGGAACCTGAGGGGGAATTTTCCCCTGAGCCTTTGCATATATTGGACAAGAGAGAAGTGCAGCTTCAGAAGCGCACTATAGTCCAATTGAAAGTGCAGTGGAAGCACTTTGAGATAGATGAGGCTACCTGGGAGAATGAGGCCACCATGAGAAAGGCTTACCCCGCCTTGTTTCATGATATCATTCAGAGTCCCTAGAACACTAAGGACGGTGTTGTACTAAGCGGGAAGGGATGTAATATCCCAAATTTTGGACCTTCCATTTATAGGCATGAGCCTATTGACCATGATGATTATAATGATGTTTTATTTTATATTGGGTCAAAGACACCACTACCTATGAACATGATTATTTATTTTGTATATTGGGCGTAAGCCAATTGTTGATGATATATAGGTATATATATGTTTCGTGTTGGGAATGGAACCCGAAGCACATGATTGATGAAATGTTTGTGTTGGTCGTGGAACCTGAAGGACATGATCGATGAGATGTTTTGTGTTGAGCGAAAGGCTCTGGAGCACATGAGTAATTATATTTGTGTTGAGCATAAATATCTGGAACACATGAAAATATAATTTAGAAATGTTGGGCATAATCTTTGGAGCATTCCATGTTGGTGTTGAGCATAAGCTCTGGAGCATCGAATCTTTGGCCATTGTGTCCCTAGGTGTATCATACAAGAACATCCTAGCACTTAGTGTTGAGCGAGAGCTCTGGAATTGCACTATATTTGTAACTCCCTGTTATAACCATTGAGTATGGGCTCTGGTAAGCGCTAGGGGTTACTGAAAAAGATTAAAATCAACTCCGAGTGAAAAATACTCGAGAAATAATATTGATCTCATCATACTTATTTTTAAGTAATTAAATGAAATTTCGAATTTTTGTATTCTCATCAAGTATTGAAGAACTACCAAGTTATACGAGGGAAATCCAACATGCATGGATGTTTAGAGTTGCTTAGCCTAGTAGACCTAAGCCATCTATCTACTTGACCTTCATAAATGAAGTGTCATTAAGTCTAAGGGATCATGACACATGATGCTCGAAGACAAGTGTTAACAAGTATTTTAATACTATGTATTTTATACATAGTATGTATGAAGAATTAATTATGATTAATTATATAATTGAATAAAGAAATAAGAGAAGCTCCACCAATTATTATTTATTATTTAATAAATAGTGAAATATCTATGAAAGACTAACTAGGAACTAGTTAAAAGTTCCTAGGTTAAGAATTGAAAACTAGCCCAGTAAATTTAAAAGGGTTAAATCAAGAAATAAAGGATTTCTTGATTTAACTGCCCCTTTCACTGAAAAGTCTGCCTATAAAGACTCAAGCCAAGCAAAGGCTTGGGATTCTGATTTTTATCTAGGAGAATTATTATTCTACCTGTTTTGTTCTCAAGTGTTTTCTTGGAGAACTTTTCCTGCAAGTAAAAGAGGATTGATTCAGAATTGATTTCTAGTTAGGAAACCCTACCTTAAGATATCTAAGCTACTTGCATGTTGGAGTCCAGCACGGGGGGATCCTGATTAGAATCAGGAACAGTTCCGGGTCATGGTTGGGAGGAACGTGGTAGTTCCCAAGTGATTTGGTCAACAAACAGAGGTCAAATCTGCATTGAATTGTTAATGCTGGTTATTTAAGTGTGCAGGTGCAGCCATTGACAAAGATTCAATTTCAGGTATGAATCCCTTAAAGGCATATTCTATTTCTTTCCAAAGTTTCATTAATGTTTATGTTAAGTAATGGCTGAAATGATTTTTCTAACTCGAATGGTTCTGTTTTATGATTATCAATCTACTAGGGATGTATATGCAATTTACGAATCATAGGCTGGAGAAATCTTATTATATGTTGTACATTACTAGGGTTTGTGTTTGAGGGAAATTCTGTAATTATCTCCATGTTTAGTTTATGTGCACCATACCTAGTTTTTGTTATCAGTTAGCCTATTCTACAGGTGGCATTACTCTGCTGACATATTTCATTTGTCAGCAGAGGGTTGTTTTTAATTCAAGTTTAGTTCAGAAGTATAGGTTATATATATATATATGTATGTATGTATAGAGTTACATATATACATCAGTCTTCAATAGTTTTATAATTTATGTATTATTTGATTTATTATAAACTAAAGAACATAACCTAAATATTAAACTAAATCTACTAGGAACATAATTCATATAATAAACAAGCTAACAAATTATTAAAGACCTTCTAAGGTCTGCTCTACATAATCATATAAAAACAAATTAAATATCATAACATTCCATTTTAATAAACATAATCAAAATTAACCAAACAGAGAGGCGTCGTGACCATCCATGTGGTCCATTGTCAAAACTCTGTATTTTTATATAAAATCCACAATACGAATCATATCCATTTCAATAACTCAAATGCTTAATTCATAGTCCTATTATTACAGTCATCCATTAGAAATTATAAAGGGTGTTAAAGGCCTTATTTAAATCTATCTACACATAATCAACATATCATATTAACCATTGGAAACAACTAAAACCCATTTTGTCATCAAGAGGTCGTGACACCAACATATCATATTAACCATTGGAAACAACTAAAACCCATTTTGTCATCAAGAGGTCGCGATATCGAATCCTGTAGATGTCTAAATACAAAACAGTAACATTAATATATTCTTAAACATTTCAAATCCAAATAGTAAGCAATTGTATAACCTTTCCATACAGTCCATGCTACACATCTAGTATGTGCAGGCTACGCTTTCAAGCCATGCCACAACCCTTTAACCAAACAATGCTGCCTTAACAGTGAGGTCATAAGGACCCTAGTTACGGCCTCGGCCAGGTTTCAAACTAACCCCACAGTCATGCTTTCAAACCAATCAATATCATGGGTTGTCATAACCCCAGGTTGTTACAACCTTATTTTCTTCCAAATAAGCAATTTACATTATAAAATACCAACTAAAAATCTAATGCAGAGCACGTGGTGGTGAGCCAATGGGCTACGACACCATTGTTACAATGATGCAGCCCATGGCATACGCCCAAGATCTAGAAGCTCCCTACTCAAATTACAAATCAAACAAACAGATTGTTGTGCACATGGCCATAAACCAAACAATATTAACTACACAGAGTAATTTTTCTACAGGCTGTAAGACCATAATTTGATCCCATTAGAGTCCACATAAAACCAAAAAATTAAATAACCATACAAAACTCAAGTTTACACAGTATTAAACGCTGGATAAATGCATAGGTATTCCATACCAAATCATTACAATCTTCATTAAAAACCAACGCGCAGTGAGATTTCACAGTGAGGCACAAACCCTCTCTACAATCAGTCAAAGTAATTAAAATGTTAATGGAAAGCTATGAGCTATGGCACCATTACAAGTAATGGTGCAACCATGACCCAAACAAATGCCAAATATCTCAACAAGAGTACATTTTAAAACCAGATCAAGCTACAACATAAACCCCGAAGGCAGAGTAACCAAGTGCCACACGAAACCCCAACCCAGTAAATATTTCCAACTAAAGAATGCCCAAAAATGAGAGGAGGCAAGTGATTCTTGCTGGCAAGCTTACGATGGCCATGGAGAAGAAATCCCAAATCAATAGTACAACTTGTGCCAACCCTGGAGCTCCTTCGCATTCACCTGTAGACAAACCACAATGGCATGAGGAGGATGACCATGCCATGGAGAAAACCAAACAAAGCAATGCATTTTACATAGAGTCGGGTTAAGCTCACCTGCGGATCGATGGGGGCAACTCCATTCTCCAAAAGCGCAGAGGCTTCATTACACCAGAATTCCAATACCATAATGCACATACAACGAATGCCAATTCCGTTGCCAAGGGTTTTCACCAACCCTAATGTCATTAATTGCACCAGTTGGTGGCCATTAATGCCACCATAAACGCCATCCATAATATCGTGGATCAATGTTAAATCAACCTTGTCGTAGGATAAACCCTCTATACTATGGTTTGGCCACCCTTTAAAAGTCAACGCAGGCTCATTACTAATGACATGGTTTGTATACTATAGTCCCAACCTTATGGTATGCGCAACCCTTAATACTATCATATAGTATTACAATGTTTTCCCCTAGCATCAATACCATATAGTGTTATAATGTCTTTCCTTTAACACCAAGTTATAGTGTTATCTTATGCCTTTAGGATAGTTCATATAGGTATCATATGCGTTTAAGTCATAAGTCTATGTTGTAGCCTTTAGGCATAATGGAAAACGTAGTATGCCATGATGCCCTCGCTAGGATGAAGAAGCGTAAGTCTACAAGCTTGTCACCAAGATAAACCTGCAAAATAGAAACAAGAGACTAGTAAGTAACTAAACAAGAGATAGAAAATAATAATGATATGGACAGTAATACAATTCATAAGCATTGAGTAAATTAATGAATAAAGTAAATAGCAAACATAGGGTGTACCCGAGTCGTAAAATGGAACAGTAACAAAAGTACAAGGTGAAACAGGAAGTTCAACTAAGAACTGAATTGTGTCAAGTAACCAACAATCTCCATGTCGCAAGAGTAACCTGTGAATCAATGAATAAGGTGCCTTAGTTTGAATGAACTAAGTAAACTTGCATAATGAAGAATAATATTACCTCTCAGATCGTCATGGGAGAATGAGTCCCGCCACTCCATCACTTTGTTCCCATCAAAAAGATAGGTTAGTTTTTATTAAATAAACAAAGTATACATATGCAGGAGCAAACAATGATCTATATAACTCATTTATTCACCGACAATAATAACTAAGATATATCGACAGTTTAAATAACAGAATTAGGACATAAGAAGTAAAGGAACTAATAGTCATGGAATGGATAAGAGATTAACAAGACAGTGGGTAGAATTCAAAGAGGTTGCAAGTTTAAGGAGCATGTATGTTTCCGCACGAGTACTAATGATCCCTTTTGGGTAGTTTTCACTAGCCTATAACTTTTTTTTTATTTTCAATTTTTGGGGACATTACATAGCTACACTTTACTCCATAGGTATGATCCATGAATTAGGGCATTGCACCAAATTTGAGTGGAGAGGATCACACCTATCAAAACATAGGAAAATTGCTAAGAATTTTATACTTGCAAAGGTCATACATGATATATGTGTGAAGGATTAGATCACCTGGGTGTTTCACGTGAAGGATCTTGTGAGGGCTGGTTAGATTCAAAAGGTTTAAATGGTGTTTCTCCTCCTTATATATTGCTTCCTTATAGGTTACTTCATGCTTTTGTAACCTAGAAATAAACAATTGGTTATAAAATATAAATCAAACTGTAGACAACTGACACTAGCAAGATCTACCGTGGAACCAAAATCCACTCAGTAGTTACTAAGTCAAACTTTTTATTGGAAGATTGTAGGTTCTATTTGCACACATAGTAACATATAAGGAAAATGTTCTAAGAGATCAATAATCCAGTTCTATACATAAAATATAGGATCTACTAATAGATCATTGAGTTGAGCACATAGCTAGATCGTGGAGATGGGGTGAGAGATCTACAATGGAATCCGAGAGACTATGAGGAAGGAAAGGGATTTGAATTATTTCCTAAAGATATGGAATTCTTCAGCATGGTGAGTAGATCCAATAATTCAGACATTTATGTCAGAAAAATTTCCTGAATTTACTTATAGTGGTTGGGAAAGAAGAGGCATTGATATACAGAGCCAAAGCCATAGCAGTAAATGTATCATAAGTCACTACATGTAATGTAAAAATTATTATTGCTTTTACTCCACATTCTAAGCAACGATGGAGAAGGCCTTGGTCCTTACCTTTTATACTAATGCTAGTGTAGCTAGTTGAATGTATAATAAAATGCAAGCATTGTCTGGCTGAAAACTGCAACCCACCTGCCCTCGCCAGCCATATCTAAAACTATAATAAAAATCTCTAGTTTTGCTGGAGTTGAAACAATTTGAATCAACTAATAATTTGTTCTCCAATTTGCTCAAACATAATGGGACTAACTTTACAAACTCTA
Source organism: Pseudotsuga menziesii (assembly GCA_001517045.1). Taxonomy (NCBI): domain Eukaryota; kingdom Viridiplantae; phylum Streptophyta; class Pinopsida; order Pinales; family Pinaceae; genus Pseudotsuga; species Pseudotsuga menziesii. Next base: position 113,452 of record LPNX010414955.1, on the reverse strand, counting down.
GATCATTGGAATGAGCTGAAACAACAAAAGGAGAAACCCAGTGTAAATAGCCAAATCACAAGTGGTACTGATTTAAAGCTCGTATGTTGAGCGGGTAGTTACTGTATGAACAAAAATACATGTATATTTCAGGGAACTGAGTAGAGTCGTGATCTTATTGGTTGTTGAAATTTTTTAAGTGGTGCCAAGTTTGTGTTTATTTCATATTTCATGGGGATGAAATGGAAACATAGAATGGACAACGCACTCAGATGATATAGTGGCCAATGAAAGTTGGTATAAAAATAGTGATTCAATTTCACCAAGGGACACAACATAACCCATTTATTATAATCCACAATAGGCCTAAAAACCTGCAAGACTTGTCAAATTCAATTGTTATCAGTCATGGTGTTATCATTTGGGATAATGCAATAGCGTTTAGAAATTCACTCTATGTCATAAAGACCCTTTTAATTGATGGAGATCCTACCTTCCCATACCCCTAATGAATGCATCAACCTACACCATACCACAAGCCAATGAATGTTCCATAATTTGAAGCCTCCAGTCCCTTGAAAGGCCAAGATATTTTATAGGTTGTGTAGGGTATGAGGCCAAATAATGAAATGGTGGAATTTTCCAATACAATACAAGCACCATGAAGTGCTACTTAATAGATATCATCATATGAAGTGAATATTTATATAAAATCAGACTTGCGCTTGCTTCATGTCTCTTCCCTGGCTCTAGTATAATGGGATCATACATTAGACAGGGCCATGAGTCTAGAATGCAACTAGATAATTTGAGTTCAGTAAACTACATGAACAACAAGGAGAAAGCCACATACGATAGAAGAAACGATACACATTAGAAAACAACAGTAGAACCCAAAATCCTTATCCCTCCACTTGGATTTAGTACTGATGATGAGTTGTCTTTCCAGAGGAAAAATTGAATACTTAGCTCTTGTATACAGCCCTAAGATGACATAACAGGCCAATGTTCAGAGCCAATCTTTGTCTTCTTTTGGTTGGTTTGATTTCATTTAACAATTTTAATCTTAATGCAAAAAACATTTCCTAGGATGGTGGTCAATGTAGAGAGACAACCATGGGTTTTGATTTGTAATGTCCCCAAAAATTGAAAATAAAGTGAAGACTACCCAAAGGGGATCATTATTACTCATGCAGAATTACATGTGTTACTTATACTTTCGATCTCTTTGGAAACTGCCCTTTTTGCCTTGTTAACCTCTTATCCATTCAGTGACTATCCGTTCGTTTACTTCTTATGTCTTAATTCTGTTATTTAAACTATTTGTACATCTTAGTTATTACTGTTGGTGAATTAATGAATTGTATAGATCCTTAGTTTACTCCTGCACATGTGTAGTTTGTTTATTTAATAGAAACTGACTTAACTTTATTTATGGGAACAAAGTGGTGGAGTGGTAGGACCTGTTTTCCCATGACGATCTGAGAGGTAAGGTATTACTTGGTTACGCAGGTTTACTTAGTTCAATCGAACTAAGGTACCTCTTTTATTTACTTATGCAATTCATTACTATGCGACAAGAATCTGGTGTGAAGTGTGTTGACCATCTTCATCATAGAGGACTTGCTGCTAGTTGTTATACTGCTTATCAACTTTGTTCTAACTTGGTAAGTGTTGTTATCGTCAATGTAGCTATTATGGATAAATTTCCTGTACACTAATTATTCTTCGTTATGTTTTAAATTTGTTAGTCTATATGTCATTAATACATTTTACGTTCTAAGTATGTTCTCACTATACCTATTAACAACTCTTATGTTCTTTTAATGACAGGTTATTATATTGGTTTAAGAGCAAAGCTTTGGATTTTATAGTCCGAGATGTTATCATCGCATACTTTGTATGCCATGGTTCTTAAGCACAAACACCTTGTTACTAAGGGACTTAAACCCTAATTTCTAATCCCATGGTCTAAACATCATCTAAATACTTAAGCATGGTTCTATGACTTTGGACTAGCGCAACCTATCGACTAGTATTATTGAAATTCTATCCTAAAGAAAACTTTGTAATATGATAATGTGTCACTTATAGTTTGGGTGGCAACATAGCATATGGTATAAACCATACCATAGGAGGGTTTAAGCTATTAATATGGTGAATAAAACCCATGATATTGCAACGTCCTTGAACTATGGAAAAGTGGGTTTGGAAATTCCATAGTGGTTACCAACTGGTGCATTTATCATTCTTGGAAATCGTGGTAGCCCCAAGCTTAGGTCTGGGCTCACAATTCAGTTTGTCCATTTCATTATGGTTTGTGGAGAATATGGGTCTCAGCTCTGTGCTGTGAAAGATACTACACCCTGAAGGTAAGATTCTCTAGTTTCATGTCTGCATTCAATGCTTGGTTTCGTGGCTCATTCATATTTATACTTCTCACCTTGTTGTGTATTGGGTTGTGGTTGCAGGTAGAAGGGTAATGATTATGGGGTGGCTCCATTCTTTGCTGTAGCTCCAATGTATTTTGAAGGAGGCCACAATAAGCCTGCTCTTCAAGCTTATGCTTGTCACCTTTCAGCCTTGCGGGTAGAGCTGAGTTTCGACTAGTTGTTGGTTAGGGTTTTATGCTATAATGATTTCGATTTTTGCCTTCGGGATTATGATTATAGACTTGGTTTTTAAATGTTGAGGCATTATTCCATGAATATATTATGCTGCCATTCGGCTCTGTGTAAATTCATTTTCATTATGTGAATCGGTATTTTATTTGGTTTTGGGATTTATAGCCATGGGATGCACCATTGCTTGCAATGGTTCCATAGCCCACTGGCATGCCTGTATAAACCTTGCACTCGGCCTTTAATGACGACCGTGTTCCTGACTTGGGACCTCTGTGTAAATAGATATGTGTATGGTTTTTATATAACGATAATGGTTAACTTGATTTCTTGTGTATATGATTCCCTTCTGCGTTTTATTGAGCACTATATTTAAATGGAAAAGGGGTTTTTAAAAAACAGAGGCATTCACCTAATCAGATGCTCTGTGTGTACTGCCATTGCTTAGGTTGGATAATGTAATATTTGGATAGTGTGGGTAAAGGCCATGCCATAAATGGCATGAGCCTTTTCCATAGTGCTGTGATAGCTTGTATATTATTGTTTATAGTATTCAGATTCTTATGTAAAAAAATGGACTGTGGAAATACATGGGTTGGAAGCCATGATTTCCAACACTTACAACAGGTGTATACTTTAATGGACTATGTGTTAAAAAGGTTATTGGCTAAGGCCGTGCTGTATCTAGCATCTTATGACCTCACTGCTAGCATATGCATTGTTTAATTAAATGGAAAATGGTGTGTTTGTAGAATACAACCCGCATGCTTAGTGTAAGTTGTGGCCTGTGTTGCGATATAAACAATAGATTGATATACATGATTGAATCCTGTTGAATTCTTTATTATCTGGATATTATTTGTTTTGGGAAACAGCCGTAAGGTTATACGATTTGGATTCTTGTTTACTATATTATGCTATGATTGTTATTTTTGTTTTTACCTTGGGTTTGGACATCCATGGGATTTGATGTCACGACCTCTGTTGGAAAAAAGAGGGTTTCTATTGTAACAAGTTGTAATGAAATGTATTTTAATAAATAACACAAATTGAACTTGCATGCCTACAGAATTCGATTCTTGTTACTGTTTTCAATATATGGATTTATGATATGATTTTTATGTTGTTTTACTATGATATGATTTACTGTATAATATATATTATTTTAATTTAGATAATGTAATGTTTGTTGAGTAATGTGATTTGGTTTAATGTAAATTTGTAATATGGATATAGACCTTGAAAGGTCTTAGATGAGTTATTTACTTTTTGGAATTTAAATGTATAGATAGTTTCATATATGTTTATACCTAATGGACTTAGCTGTGTGTGTGTGTATATATATATATATATATATATATATATATATATATATATGAAGCCGTTCAACTTGTAAATAATACTGCAAGGTATCTATTTAGTATATTTATTTCTGTAGACTTACTCCTATGATTAAATCTACTATAATTTGAAACATGTCTCGACTGACAAATGTAATATGTCAGTAGAGATATAAATAATAGGTGAACATTAAATAACAGGTCTAGACTGACCTAGTTTACAATATTAATTTCTGAATATTAAATAAATACAGAAAACAAACTTTAAAAATGGAATCCTAGCTATATACAACCTATGATAATATTTACCATCCTAGGAAATCTTGAAGAGTATAAAAACCCTAGCAGAATCTAGGAAGAACATCAATTACATAGGGTTAGTAAATTCATTGGAAACATTCATCTAAAATATTCATTATATAATCTAGAAGATAGCATAGATGATCTAGGGTTAGATTTTAAGAAATGCAACCCTAGGAGATATGGACATAATCAATCAATTTCAGGGTTAATAATATATATAAAATCTTTGACATAAAACAACCAACATTTACCCTAGAAATGAAATTTGACATACTAAGAACTCATACCTATAATTTATCTTCCTAGAGCTCCTTTAATGGCTGAACCTACACACTTTTTAAATAACCAACATTATCTATTTAAGACAAATCTAACCTTTGATTTTGATGACCAAATCATTTGGGAACTACCATGTTCCTCCCAACCATGACTCGGAACCGTTCCTTGTTCTAATATGGATCCCCCCGTACTAGACTCAAACATGCAAGTAGCTTAGATCTCCTAAGGTAGGGTTTACTAACTGGTTTTCGGTTCTGAATCAGTCCTCTTTTCATTGCAGGAAAAGTTCTCCAAGAAAACACTTGAGAGCAAAAATAGGCAGAATACCAATTCTCCTAGAGAAATCAAAACCCCAAGCCTTTGCTTGGCTTGAGTCTTTATAGATAGACTTTTCAGTCAAAGGGGCAGTTAAATCAAGAAATCCTTGATTTCTTGATTTAACCCTTCTTAATTTACTGGGGTAATTTTTAATTCTTAACCTATGAACTTTTAACTAGTTCCTAGTTAGTCTTTCATAGGTATTTCACTATTTATTCATCCTTTAATAATAAATAATAATTGGTAGAGCTTCTCTTCTTTCTTTATTCAATTATATAATTAATCATAATTACTTCTTTATACATACCATGTATAAAATACATAGTATTAAAATACTTGTTAACATTTGTCTTTGGGCATCATGTATCATGATCCCTAGACTTAATGACACTTCTTTATGAAGGTCAAGTAGATAGATGGTCCAGGTCTACTAGGCTAGGAAAATCTAAACATCCTTGCATGTTGTATTTCCTTCATATAACCTGGTAGTTTTTCAGTACTTGATGAGAATACAAAAATGCAAAATTTCATTTAATCACTTATAAATAGGTATGATGAGATCTTGTTAATGACTAAGAAGATGGAATCATTTTGCTTTGGCATGTTGTTAATGACTACAAAGATGGAATCATTTTGCTTCTTGATTTTTGGTAAGCTAGTAATAAAATCCATACTGATAACCTCCCACTTCCATTCTGAAATGGGCAATGGATGTAGCAATCCTGAAGAATGCTGGTGCTCAGCTTTAACTAGCTAGCATTCTTGAAATTTCACAATAAACATTGCAATGTCGGCCTTTAACTTAGGCCAGAAGAAGTGTCTTTTGACGGCATATATCATCTTTTGATATCCCGAGTTCCCTGAGTAGGGTTTCGTATGAAATTCTGTGAGGATGCTGGACTGAATGTCCCCTCCACTTGGAACATACAATCTATCCTTGGACCATAGTAGCCCAAAGTCATCCACCTTGTATTCCTTCTTTTATTGAAACAACCAGTCCTCTTGGACCTTCTTGAGGATTTCCACATAGAATGGGTCAACCTTGTTGGCTGTTCTAACCTTCTCATGTAAATTTGTATCAGTTTTACTCAAGGTCACCTCATATATCATATGAGTTTGTCAACTCAAAGCATCGACAACTATGTTCTCTTTTCCCTTAATATGCTTTAGTTCAAAGTGATACTCACTCATGAAAGCCAACCATCGGGTTGCCTCACATTCAGATCGGATTGATCAAATAAATACTTAAGACTCATATCGGTCTTTAGAAGGAACTTCCTCCCCATGAGGTAGTGCCTCCACATCTTCAGAGCGTGGATAATGGCCACTAGCTCAAGATCATGCATGGGATAATTCTTCTCATGCTCTTTTAATTTCCATGATTCATAACAGATTGCATGATCATTTTGCAAGAGGACTCCTCCAATTCCTTCCTTGCTTGCATCCGTGCATAAAACAAAATCCCCATATGGATATGCAATCCACAACACTGGTGCGGTCATCAAAAGCTGCTTAAGCTTTTGAAAAATTTCTTCACACTTGTCAGTCCATAAGAACTTGTTTTCTTTCTTCTGCAAAGCCGTCATGGGGAAAGTGATTCTAGAGAATTTCCCAATGAAATTTCGATAATACCCGGCTAAACAGAAAAAGGACCTAATGTCAGTGACACTAGTTGGGGTAGGCCAACCCTTTATAGCTTGAATCTTTTCTAGGTCCATAGTTATTCCTGCCTCGGATATGAAGTGACCTAGGTACTGTATTTGTGGTTTGTAAAAATAAAATTTACTAAACTTAGCGTAGAGCTGGTGTTCTCTCAACACTCAAAGTACTATGCGAAGGTGTTCTTTGTATTCCTCCCTATTCTTGGAATAAACCAGAATGTCATTAATAAAGACTAATACAAACTTATCCAGATATTTACTGAATATGATGTTCATCATACACATAAAGTTTATGGGTCTATTGGTCAACCCTAACAGCACCACTACAAACTCGTAGTTCCCGTATCTCGTATGAAAGGTGGTATTGGGAAAATATTCATCTTGGATCGATACCTAATGGTACCCGGATCATAGGTCAATCTTCGAAAAGGCTTTGGCTCCTCCCACCTCATCAAACAAATCATCGATCCTAGGGAGTGGGTAATGATTCTTTATAGTAATTTTATTCAACTGATGGTAATCGATGCACATCTGCATCGTACCATCCTTCTTCTTTACGAATAAAATTGGTGCTCCCCAAGGGGACAGGATGGGTTGGATATACCCTTTCTCTATTAAATCCTGTAACTACAGTTTGAATTCCACCAATTTTGGTGCACTCGTGCGGTAAGGGGCTTTAAAGGTCAGAATTGATCCTGGGGTCAGTTCGATGGAAAAGTATAGGTCTTGTTTCGGAGGTAATCTGGGGATTTCCTTAGGAAACATGTCCTTGAATTCTTCAAGAATGTGGAAGTATTCTATGCGTTGTTCTCTATTAGACTCTACATCTCGGATGTTCACCGAAAACAACTTACAACCCTTCCTAACACACTTCTTTGCTTGTAAGGAAGAGATTTGTCTTACAAAAACTTTCTTTGGGATGCCTTGAACCTTCACTTGGTTCCATTGGCTATGAGTACAAAAGATAGACTTGTGTAGACAATCGAGCATGACATGGTAATGTTCCAACCAGTCCATGAGGATAATAATATCGTACGATCCTAAAGGTAGGATGTTTAGGTTTACCTTAGTAAGGAAACCATTCATGTTTACTTCACATTCTTTAACAATTTCTGAAACCTTCTGTTTCATACTGGTGGCTAACTATATCAGCCAAGGTTTAACATGCTTTACTTTGCCTATCTTTCATAAATCAACAATCTTAGGTGCAACATAGCTCCAACAAGCACCGGGATCAATAAGTATTGAAATAGAGGTGTTCAAGATCTTACCTTTGACATCGACCATTTTAGCTTGATGGTCTTCCTGTCGGCCATCTAATGATGCATAGATTCGTGGGGTTCCCACTATATACTCAACAGTAGGTTCTTCTTGAAGGTTATGCAAGACTCCATTGTTCTTGTTCTTATAATATCGGACATAATGCATCCCGTTGCACTTCCAGCACTTGATCGCTAAAGGGGTAGCATTGGTTCCACTCGCCACTTGCTTATTACCATTAGGAGTTGGTACATAAGGCTTCGTACTAGTTTTGTTTAAGTTCTTGTTCACTTGAAAGCTATTATTTTTCTTTCTGTAAGGCTGCGGGTTTGACCCAGGCTTGCGGTTATCAGAAAAGATTTTAGACTTTTCTTTGTTTCGGTTCTGGTTTTCTTGCCGTAACTGCCCATGCTCATAGCAGAGTCGGGCCTTGTGTAGTGTAGTATTTAGAGTCTTTGGCATGTCAAATTCAATTTTGTCCTAAAAACTAGGAGGAAGACATCCTAGGAACTGTTGGATCTTCACCCTCTCTTCTTTTATATATGGTACATAATGCAATAGATCTAGAAATTTGTTTATAAATGCGTCCATAGTCATGGTCCCCATGCGCAGTTCATGGAGCTATTTTACCTTGCGGTCAAAGAACCTTTTTGATATGTATTTTTCTTGGAAAATATTTCGGAATTTTTCCCAGCTTATTTCTTGCAGCTCATCTTTATTGGTGTGCTTTAAATCTCGCCACCATCTTGTTTCCTTACCATTCAAGTTGTAGATGGAAGGCCTAGTCTGCATCACACTTGAATAGTTATGAAGCTGGAAATACTTACTCATTCCCAGCAATCATTCTTCAGCCTTTTCTCCCATATTTACTTCACCTTCATAAGTCGGGGCTCTTATTTTTTGAAATCCCCCCTAAAGACTGTCATCACTTCTTTACCTATTTCTTTGTGGAGAAAGTGAGTCATCACTAGTAGGACTGTGATGATCTCCTTTAGTTGCTTTAGGTGTAACTTGTTTTTTTTTCTTCTCTTGGCTTGTTGGCTCACTCATGGGATGGTTCTATTCTGGATCTGTTGGTGGACTAGTTAGTTTTACCTTGTGGGCTCCCTCCCATCATGTTACACAATAATGCTTCATTTATAGCTTGTTGTTCCTTTCTTTCATTTAGACTGTCTTCTTTGAAACTTTTCAGTTCAACTTGAAGACTGTGCAAAGTTTTCAGCACATTAGAGTTTAGCTCGACCACCAAGTTCACTTTCGTAGTGGGGGTGGTGATTTCTTCCTGCTGGCTATTTTCTTCCTTAGTATTCATAAACTGGACAGCACTGTAAAAATTTTCCTGTAACAATTTTTTTTTTAATTGCAGCAAAAATTTCTGTTAGTAACAAAAATTACTTATCATCCTTTATATTCTCTACGTGAATTCCTGGTGCGCCCATAAGTCTCTCAGTATTGAAACTGAGTTCTGATACCACTTCTAATGTCCCCAAAAATTGAAAATAAAAAAAAAAAAATTTATAGGCTAGTGAAGACTACCCAAAGGGGATCATTATTACTCATGCAGAATTACATGCGCTACTTATACTTTTGATCTCTTCAGAAAATTCCCTTTCTGTCTTGTTAACCTCTTATCCATTCAGTGATTATCAGTTCGTTTACTTCTTATGTCTTAATTCTGTTATTTAAACTATTTGTACGTCTTAGTTATTACTGTCAATGAATTAATGAATTGTATAGATCCTTGTTTTACTCCTGCACATGTGTACTTTGTTTATTTAATAGAAACTAACTTAACTTTGTTGATGGGAACAACGTGGTGGAGTGGCGGGAATTTTTCTCCCATGACGATCTAAGAGGTAAGGTATTACTTGGTTATGCAGGCTTACTTAGTCCAATTGAACTAAGGCACCTCTTTTATTTACATATGCAGTTCATTACTATGTGACGAGAATCTAGTGTAAAGTGTGTTGACCGTCTTGATCCTAGAGGACCTGCTGCTAGTTGTTATAGTGCTTATCGACTTTGTTCTAACTTGGTAAGTGTCATTATTGTCAATGTAGCTATTATGACTAAATTTCCTTTACACTAATTATTCTTTGTTATGTTTTAAATTCATTAGTCTATATGTCATTAATACATTTTACATCCTACGTATGTTCTCACTATACCTATTAACAACTCTTATGTTCTTTTAATGACAGGTTATTATATTGGTTTAAGAGCAGAGCTTTGGATTTTATATTCCAAGATGTTATCATGGCATACTTTGTATTCCATGGTTCTTAAACGCAAACACCTTATTACTCAGTGACTTAAACCCTAAGCTCTAAACCTATGGTCTAAACGTCATCTAAATACTTTGGACCAACACAACCTATGGACTAGTATTATTGTAATTCTATCCTAAAGCAAACTTTGTAATATGATAATGTGTATTATAGTTTGGGTGGAGACATAGAATATGGTATAAACCATACCATAGAAGGGTTTAAGCTATTAGCGTGGTGAATAAAACCCACGATATTGCAACATCATTGAACTATGGAAAAGTGGGTTTGGAAATTCCATAGTGGTTACCAGCTGGTGCATTTATCGTTCTTGGAAATCGTGGTAGCCCCAAGCTTAGGTCTGGGCTCACGATTCAGTTTGTCCATTTAGTTATGGTCTGTGGAGAAAATGGGTCTCAACACTGTGATGTGAAAGAGACTATGCCTTGAAGGTAAGCTTCTCTGGTTTCGTGTCTACATTCTATGCTTGGTTTCGTGGCTCCTTCATAGTTATACTTCTCACCCTGTTGTGTATTGGGTTGTGGTTGCACGTAGCAGGGTAACGATGATGGGGTGGATCCATTCTTCATTGTAGCTCCAATGTATTGAGTAGGAGGCCATGGTAAGCCTACTCTTCAAGCCTATGCTTGTCACCTTTTAGCCCTGTGGGAAGATCTGAGTTTCGACTAATTGTTGGTTTGGGTTTTATGCTATAGCGATTTCAATTTTTGTCTTTGGGCTTATGATTACAGACTTGGTTTTTAAATGTTGAGGCATTATGCCGTGAATAGATTCTTATGCCATTTGACTCTGTGTAAATTCATTTTTGTTATGTGAATCGGTATTTTATTTGGTTTTGGGCTTTATAGCCATGGGCTGCACCATTACTTGCAATGGTTCCATAGCCCATTGGCACTCCTGTATAAGCCTTTCTCTCGGCCTTTAATGGCGATTGTGTACCTGACTTGGGACCTTTGTGTAAATAGATATGTGTATGGTTTTTATATAATAGTAATGGTTAACTTGATTTCTTGTGTATACGATTCCCTTCTGCATTTTATTGAGCACTATATTTAAATGTAAAAGGGGTTTTTAAAAAACAGAGGCATTCACCTAATCGGATGCTCTATGTGTACTGCCATTGCTTAGGTTGGATAATGTAATATTTGGACAACATGGGTAAAGGCCATGCTGTAAATGGCATGAGACTTTCACACAGTGCTGCGATAACTTGTATATTATTGTTTATAGTATTGATATTCTTATGTAAAAAAATGGACCGTGGAAATCCATGGGCTGGAAGCCATGATGGCCAACGCTTACAGCACGTGTATATTTTAATGGACTGTATGTTAAAAAGGTTATTGGCCGAGGCCATTCTGTATCTAGGGTCTTACGACCTCACTGCTATCGTATGCATTGTTTAATTAAATGGAAAATGGTGTGTTTGTAGAATACAGCTCGCATGCTTAGTGTAAGTCGTGGCCTGTGTAGCGATATAAAAAATAGATTGATATAGTTGATTGACTCCTGTTCAATTCGTTATGATCTGGCTTTTATTTGTTTTGGGAAATAGCCGTAAGGTTATATGATTTGGATTCTTGTTTACTATATTATGCTATGATTGTTATTAGTGTTTTTACCTTGGGTTTGGACATCCATGGTATTTGATGTCGCGACCTCTATTGGAAAAAAGAGGTTTTTTATTGTAACAAGTTGTAATGAAATGTATTTTAATAAATAACACAAACCGGGCTTGCATTCCCACAGGATTTGTATCCTGTTACTGTTTGCAATATATGAATTTATGATATGATTTTTATGCTGTTTTACTATGATATGATTTACTGTATAATATATATTATTTTAATTTAGATAAGGTAATGTTTGTTGAGTTATGTGATTTGGTTTAATGTAAATTTGTAATATGGAAATAGACCTTGAAAGGTCTTAGATGAGTTATTTAATTTTTGGAATTTAAATGTATAGATATTTTTCATATATGTTTATACCTGATGGCATTATATATATATATATATATATATATATGAAGTTGCTTTTCTTGTAAATAATACCCTAAAGTATCTATTTAGTATATTTATTTATGTAGACTTACTACTATGATTAAATCTACTATAATCTGAAACATGTCTCTACTAACAAATGTAATATGTTAGTAGAGATATAAATAATATGTGAACATTAAATAGTAGGTATAGACTTACCTAGTTTACAGTATTAATTTCTGAATATTAAATAAATACAGAAAACAAACTTTAAAAATGGAATCCTAGCTATATACAACCTATGACAATATTTACCATCCTAGGAAATATTGAAGAGTATAAAAACCCTAGCAGAATCTAGGGAGAACATCAATTACATAGGGTTAGTGAATTGATTAGAAACATTCATCTAACGTAATCATTATATAATCTAGAAGATAACATAGACAATATAGGGTTAGATTTTAAGAAATGTAACCCTAGGAGATATGGATAAAATCAATCAATTCTAGGGCTAATATATATATATATATATATATATATATATATATAAGCTTTTACATAAAGTAGCCAGCATTTACCATAGAAATGAACTTTGACATACTAAGAACTCATACGTGTAATTTATCTTCCTGAAGCTCCTTTAATGTCTGAACCTCGGCACTTTTTAAATAACCAACATTGTCAATTTAAGACAGATCTGACCTCTGATTTTGATGACCAAATAACTTGGGAACTACCACGTTCCTCCCAACCATGACCCAAAACCGTTCCTGGTTCTAATCCGGATCCCCCTGAGCTAGAATCCAACATGCAAGTAGCTTAGAGCTCCTAAGGTAGGGTTTCCTAACCGGTGTTCAGTTTTGAATGAGTCCTCTTTTCCTTGTAGGAAAAGTTCTCCAAGAAAACACTTGAGAGCAAAAATAGGCAGAATAATAGTTCTCCTAGAGAAATCAGAACCCCAAGCCTTTGCTTGGCTTGAGTCTTTATAGACAGACTTTTTAGTCAGAGGGGCATTTAAATCAAGAAATCCTTGATTTCTTGATTTAACCCTTTTTAATTTATTGGGGTAATTTTCAATTCTTAACCTAGGAACTTTTAATTAGTTCCTAGTTAGTATTTCATAGGTATTTCACTATTTATTAATCCTTTAATAATAAATAATAATTGGTGGAGCTTCTCTTCTTTATTTATTCAATTATATAATTAATCATAATTAATTCTTTATACATACTATTTATAAAATACATAGTATTAAAATACTTGTTAACATTTGTCTTCGAGCATCATGTATCATGATCCCTAGATTTGAAGACACTTCTTTATGAAGGTCAAGTATATAGATGGCCCAGGTATACTAGGCTAGGAAACTCTAAACATTCTTGCATGTTGAATTTCCCTCGTATAACGTGGTAGCTCTTCAGTACTTGATGAGAATACATAAATTCAAAATTTCATTTAATCACTTATAAATAAGTATGATGAGATCAATATTTTTCTCGAGTTGTTTTCACTCGGAAGTTATTTAATTCTTTTTAGTAACCCCTATCACTTAACAGAGCCCATACTCAACGCTTATAACAGGGATTTACAAACATAGTGCAATTCTATAGCTCTCGCTCAACAATAAATGTGAGGATGTACTTCTATGATACACCTAGGGATACAATGGCCAAAGATTTCATCCTCCAAAGATTATGTTGAACATCAACATGGAATGCTCCAGAGCTTATGCCCAACATTTCCAATTATATTTTCATGTGTTCCAGAGCTTTATGCTCAACAAAAAAGTAAGTACTCATATGCTCCAAAGCCTCTCGCTCAACACAAAACATCTCATTGATTATGTGCTTCAGGGTCCATGCCCAACACAAAACATTTCATCAATCAAGTGCTTCAGGGTCCACACCTAACACAACCAGCATATATATCCATATGTATCATCAACAATTGGTTTACCCCCAATATACAAAACAAATCATCATTAATAGGCTCATGCCTATAAATGGTAGGTCCAAAATTCGAGATATTACATGCCCCAAGGTGGCCACGGAAAGTGATTGTAGAAAAATTTGAGTAAATAAATTTCATCCATGCATAAGCATTCAATATGACATTTTAGCATTTCTTGACTTTTTGGCAATGAAATGTTATATCCTTTATTCTTATGAATGGGTGTTGAGAGAACACCATCGACTTCTGAAAGCAACATGAGAAATATTGCAGCGAGTTTATGTTTAAGAGAATTATTTGAGGAGAGGATTAATATAGGATACATTTATTCCAAAAAATATCATAAGGAAGCATTTAATTTGAATTTCAAATGAAAGATCGATTCCCTTATATTAATACTTGTCAAGATTTATGAATTCTATATATCACAAATGAACTTGACTTTCATCCTTTAGACTATCACTTCTTAATAGATAAAAACTTTATTGAATTTAACTTAAATATATATTAGGTATCACAATACCTTCATTTTTTATAACATGAAAGATCTTAAAGTCACAAGACACAACTCAAGAGTACATCTCTAGTGATAGATGTGGAGATGAAAACATTTCTTCAATGTTTGGTTCTACAGAAACAAATGTCTTTCCGGATATAGATTGTACTACTCATACTTATTGAAATGGAGAAGGAATATAATCCCTTGTTAGTGATGGTCTGGATACCATGTTCAAAGATGGTTTGGGCATGGATGTTGAACATATGTCATCTATAACTCTACCTTCAAGTCAAAAAAGGGGACTTGGTTCTTTCCCTTAGAGTAATTTTCCGTGGTGCTTGTTAAGATGTAAATATTCGTTGACTATTTAGATGCACCCTTGTAATATCGATTACCATTTTATGATTTTGGATGATTGGTATAAGTTTTGATGGAGAGTTAGATATCTTTGGAGGGGAAACTACCAATTGTGCTTTGAGGAGCATACAATATCAATGATAGATGTTGAATTCTATGCCTATTTATATGAGTTAGATTTTCACCATTAGAAATGCATATTATGTAAGAAGTGTGGTTTATATGTAGTGTGATTAGGTAGATAATGTGAGCTTTAGACTATGGTGAATGTTAGTCAAATTTAAATGTTCCAACTACCTCTCTCAAACTTGAATGGGAATTAATATACTAACATCCATGCTTTAAGGAATTTGTATGCCTATGCTTTTCAAAAGCTATTTGTTTTTTTGAAACTTAATCTGATATAGTAGACTTGTCAAATTTGATATCTTATGCATAATATTTTTTTTGCTTCTTACTTGTATATTTCTTGTTTGCAATTTTCCTATTGTATGTGATACATTGAATCCTATGCTATTTTAGATTTGAGGCAACCTGCATATAATATATACTATAAAATGCTTGCAATGATGTGCTAAAATATATTTTGCAAGTTGTGATAATGTTTTATTGCCTCTATAATTTTAAATGGTAAATGTGTTATCAACTTCATAATATTGTCAATTGTGCATCTATTCTAGGATGAGATATTGACGTCAAATTCATTTTGTGTATCTATTCAATTTTTCCTTCAGCATTTTAGTTTTCCCTTTCCAACTAGGTATTTATTACATAATGATATTTAGACATGAAATGTAAAAATCTCAATGTGCACCAATTAGCTGGTTTTCAATGTGTATGCACAATAATTTGTTGGGTTTTTAATGTATATGCACAGTTCACACCATTATAGTTTAATGTAAAATGCTATATATGAGAAAATGCTACATCATAAACTTCAACGGAGGATCAAGATTTTATATGATTTTTTTATACAAATAAAGTAGTTAAAATAGTAATTTGCAACTTCAAATAGCAAATAAAAATAAGTGTAGTATCATAATAAAAAATAATTTTCTATATGTACTAAATAATGATTCTACTTTCTTTAGACTCTTGTGATATAAGCTAACACAAAAATTGTCTCTAAAATTAGTGTTCTCCATATTTTTCACATTAGGTTTGAAAACCATAACCTAATCCATAGTGATATGAATGCATAAGCATAATGCTTAAATTTTAAAAATTATATTTCACAATATTTTTATCAAAATTAATGTTGTCAATATATTTCACATTATTTCATAATTTTTTTACATTATTTTATAAAATATATGAGAAAAATGCCAAATTCTTAATTCTTTTTATAAAACATGTTATAAATGAATAAATGTAGTCCACCTACACTGTTTAATTATCTTAAAGTAAGTATCAATACTACAATATTTTTAACATTATTTCATAAATGTTTTACATTATTTTATAAAATATATTAGAAAACCCTGATGCCAAATTCTGAATTCTTTTTATAAAACAGGTTATAAATAAATAAATGTAGTCCACCCACATTGTTTAATTATTCTAAAGTAAGTTCCAATGCTAACGAGGATAATGCAAAACAAAGTTCCAGTGCCAACCAGGATGTCTGTTTAGTACATGCAAAATAGAGTTCAAATCTTCCCAGCGGAATTTGAGAATCCAACCATGCAAAGAAAACTATTTGCTCACTAATAAACCTAATGCAAGTAAAAAGAATCGGAATTATTTGGATGGGTTTCAGTAATAGTAAGGGCGATATGGCATGGGAGGCCTGAATCCATACCCAAAGCCATTATGTGGAGAGGGTGCGTACAAATAAGGTTGAGCATAGGGCGGTCGTGGTGGTGTGGGATATGCACAGGACAACTGCGCATAGGGGGGCGACGGTGAGGGATATGCACAGGGCTGCTGAGGATTTGGTGGTGGGGGATATGCATCAACGTTGGTATTGAACCGTGGTCCTCGATTACGATTATGCTCCATTCCTGGGAGGTTTGTCCTTTTGGCAGAAACCTTCAGCTGGCGGTCATGAAGTTGAGACTGATCAAGAAGCAGTTTTTGAACAGCCTCGGCCTTCATAAATTCAACATAAGAAAATACCAAACTTGTCTGCCTTTATAGTAACCCAGTTAACTGTTCCACATGATTGAAAATGATTCTGCATTTCTTCCGGAGTGCACGAGTAATCAATGTTCCCCACAAAAACTGAACGTGAATCCATTTCTTGTTTGCTCGCCTGATCTGCTGCAAGGTCCTGAGCGATGGGGACCTGCTTCATTCCTGGGAGGTTTGTCCTTTTGGAAGAAACCTTCAGCTGGCGGTTATGAAGTTGAGACTGGTCAAGAAGTAGTGCATTTTGAACAGCCTTGGCCTTCACAAATTCAACATAAGCAAACCCTTTTGGGTGACCAAACTCGTCTGCCTTTATAGTCACCCGGTTAACTGTTCCACATGATTGAAAATGCTTCTGCACTTCTTCTGGAGTGCACTAGTAATCAACGTTCCCCACAAAAACTGAACGTGAATCCATTTCTTGCTTGCTCGCCTAATCCGCTTCAGGGTCCTGAGCGATGGGGACTTGCATTTTGTGAGCAGTCTTGGACTGCATTTCCTTGAGCGCAACTGCCTCCGCTTCCATCTCCTTCAGCCTTCTCTTCATGTCACCAAACTCTTTCTCGTTACTGTCTGTTTCTATTTATCCTACTTTTTCATGCTCAGGGATGGCCACGCCGTACATTTCATGCTCGTCCTTCATTATTTTCCTGATATGTGTCGTACAATATGGTAATGTTGCTGGAAAATACAGAACGAGGGATCAAATTTCAAGGGTAGGATCCCATTTTATTTTGAAGGGTTGTGAGAAATTGAAGTCTTCAATGTTGACATGTAAAAATAAATTATTCTTTTCATTTGAAACTGTAAGTGTACAACAAAATTTTATTATTTATTAAAAACAATGTATATAAAAAAAATGACAATAAGAAGAAATCCGGAGTGATTGAACATTTACATAGAATTAGTGAGGTAAGCCATGTACTCCCCCAATCCCTAGAGCATATAGTTTATTGAACCTAGATAAGGGACAATTATGTTGGGCCGGTGAAATACGTCATTGATAAAATAAGGCATTGGAATTTGGAAGGACCTTTGAATAGAGGATTGATTCAGCTTGATGGTGGCTCTATTGGTCAAGTGTGATTGGGCCTACCTAAAAGAAAAACCCCAAAATGTAATACCTAATTCTTTCAGGAAGAAACTTTTTTATTAATTCTGAATTCAAGAGTTATTTTTAGAATTGAATCATGTCCTCCCCACATGCTCAAATCAAAGTGATCAAACAAAGGCCCCAATTTTAAGTGGATTATGGATAGTCCCTCCAATGTATATTGATTTTATACCCCAATTCGAAGTGATTAAACAAAATCCCCAATTTTAGGTAGATAATGGATAGTCCCTCCAATCTATATTGAGTTTATCGTCCCTATCGAAAAGGTTAAGTATTTATTGGTCCACTATAAGGAAGAACTTCAAATTCTCCAACAAATATCACTACAAGTTGGGTGTCTAGTTGTAATGTCCCTCTTGTAAACCCCTCAATGTGTTGTAAAATTTTGAATATTGTTGTATTCGTCTTCTGGTGAGGAGCCCAAGGCCAAGGCCCCACGAGTAAGACCTTGTAATTGATACTATCTAAAGTTCCTTAGGAGATTTAAGTGCTCGATGCAACTTGAATACGGGCTACTGAACCCATGAGGGAAAAAAGAAAAGGAACGGGTCAAAGAGCCTTAATTACGATAGCATAGCTACGACATCCTACAAGGATTCATGTGTCGCCATAATTAGCCTAATTAAATGGCTAGCTAGTTAACATCGAACGTAAGCGAGACATGATCTAAGAAATTTTCAATGATAGTGACCTTCACAAAAGGGTCGAGGGGCTAAACATAAAGTAGGAAGAGCCAAAGGGAAAACCATCCCAAAGAATTAATGTTTAAGAGACTATATGATTTAGTCACCTTATAAATTAAGAAGAAGAAGGATATATATATATATATATATATATATATATATATATATATATATATATATCGTCATCAATCTACTCGGATTAATTATACCTAAGCATTGTATGTAGTTATATATATATATATATATATATACACACACACACACACACAAAGATGAGAGGATTGTAGTCAACCCTACTAAGTAAATGAAGTGTAAGACAAGTAATGGGATGTTCCATCGGAAGGAACATCAAACACTTTAGGAAAATCAAAGAAAATATGACGATTTCCTTCGACGACTTAGGTGTCATCCTGAGAAGAAATTAAGTAGTGGAAAAGATGATTCCTCTGTAAAAGAAAAATTGTATATTAAGTACTTATAAAGCACATGGACTATCATTATAAGGAAAATAATGATAGATTTCAAGATCGTTATGAGAAGAAAACCATATATTAAATTATTTGTTAAATTAAAGTCCTTTTGTAAGAGGGCATGAATAATCATCATTTAAAATCGATCACGAGAAAAGAGAAAAAATGATGGATTCTTAATTAGGTCTTTACAAAAGACAAGGGTTATTTTAAAAGACACGGATTATATTAAGTATTTATAAAAAAAATACATGGACTATTATTTTGAGAAGTCTATCATATAGGAAAAATGATAAACTTAGGTCTTTATAAAAGACATGGATTATTATGTAAGAAAATGATAATTTTATG
>LPNX010414955.1:18979-93809 GCA_001517045.1 Pseudotsuga menziesii | reverse complement strand
TCTTTTAAAAAGGGACACGGATTATGATATGAAGACTATCATAAGGAAAATATTTTTGTTAAGGCGAGAAGAATATTCTTATGTTGGACACATGGCGGGGAGGTGGTTTTNTCTTTTAAAAAGGGACACGGATTATGATATGAAGACTATCATAAGGAAAATATTTTTGTTAAGGCGAGAAGAATATTCTTATGTTGGACACATGGCGGGGAGGGGGTTTTCTGACAGCTGAATAAGAGGAGAGAGGCCTCAGCAAAATGATGGCAAAGGTGGTTGCCTGACAACTGAATAAGAGGAGACAGGCTTCGGCAACAATGATGGCAGAAATACTGCCTTGAATGTTGGAAGGTGGGTGCACCTCAGAGAAATGACCGTTCCTCCTTTTTTGTCTATTTAATAAGCTGCGATTTTGGAAGGGAGGGCACTCCTTAAAATCCCCATTTGGCATCATAGTGAGGGTGGTCATTGTATATGGAAGAGAATCTTAGTAAATTCTTGGAAGGAGGAGATCGGAATCATGGTGGTTTGGAATTGATGGGGCGAAATGTTTCATGCTTCAAACGGTCCAGTTACCTATGCCTCAGTTCGGGATCGAGCATGACCTCCAAATATCTGTGTTGGCTATAGTCTGCAATTGGAATCTGAACATTAAATGGTGAGTTGAAAAATTACCTGCAAATCGTCCCTTATTTCGATATTGTACAAGGTATGCAACTTAGACCAAAACCAGATCAAAAAACCGAAATCAAACTATAATATAGAGAGTAAGCGATCTTAGAGGATTGAACCCACACCTCCATGGGAGAGTATTGATCACGATTTGCATTATTCAAGTCTGTGTAGTCTTTGTATGCTTTATAGACCTCGAGATCTAGTATCTATAAATTTTTGAATAGGTGTTAACTCTCTCTATTTTTTTTGTTTCCTCGACTGCGTTGGATTCTGGTTGGACCCATATTGCCTCGTTTGGGCTCGCATGCATTTGCTTACCTCCACGGGCAGTATCTTGTCTTGGATTACCTATTTTGGCTCCCACTTGCTTTGTTTTCTCTTTCATGGGTAGCGTTGATTCAGGCCATGTTATTCTTCCAGGGGATTTTCTTTATTCCACATGTAGAGAACGCGTTTTTCATTCTCGCTTCTAGCTATTGCAAAAGTGCTTCATACCCACTCCGGCTCTACCCTATTCTAACTGAGGAACTTTAGCGGACGACCAACTGATAAAGGTTTCCACGTGGCATGGTTTTTGTCTCAGGACATACTTCGATCACTTGAATCGAACAGGAACAAGGAACTCGACAAATCTCTCCTACAGGCTTTGTCAAAACCTCATGGTAAATACCATGCTCCTGTGTGAAGCCTTTGATATGTTTCAGAAAGGGGTATTCAAAGCTTATGTTCGAATAGGCTACTCAATAATCATGCACTCAGAAAGTTCCTTGTTTTCTCTATATTTTTCCACCATTTGGTTTGCTGCGATTTGATGTTAATGACCCTGTAAGTGGCATCTCGTTTCCAGTAGCTTAAACTTTGGTAATACAAAGAATCTTTAAGAAGCTAAACATGACATTGCATTAATTGTGTAAAAAAGAGTCAGACAGGCAAATTAGGCAATTTTGGGCCGACTATATTCCCTTTCATTAGATTGACCATATTCACTTTATGAGTAAGTAGATTTTTTCTCTAAATTTTTGGCTGCGCACTCATTTCCTTTTTATGAACTAAGTAGGTCACATTTTATCCTTAGAATATTGGTAAGATCATATATATTATGATAAAATTATAGAGGGTAAAGTTATGAAGAAAGTTAAGAGTGGAAAGAGAGTAATGTGTGGTTTTAATGTTAACCCATTAATTGTAATTATTTACTACGTGCATAAAGATGTTTCGTATGGTGGAAAGTTCGTAGGGAATGGATCTTGTACATTCACTAACCTAAAAATTGTATTTTAAGGGAGCCATGCTTTATTACCTTTGATCTTGTTCTCATGACAGCTAAGACTTATGTATGGGTATATAACTAATTGTTACATCAATAAACTTTAGAATGGAGGCCCTCCCTACTCTAGTAGCTTATTCAAATATATTTTTATTTATGTGGGCCTTGGGATGAGGTTTCCTATTATTGTATGAGGAACTCATGAAACATCATTTATGATGTGGGTTGTACACTTTGATAGATGAATTTCGGAATAAAGAAGTAGGCCTAACTTTTGGTGGATGTAACCCCAAGGTTGGGGTGAACCACGTACATTGGCCTTGTTTATGTGTGCCCTTGATGTGTGTTATTTTATGGTCTAAGATGTTTATTATTTTATGTTCCATAGGGACATTAGTTTATGCTACTTGATGTGTTGTGCCTTGTTAACTAGATGATCCGGTTGAGGGGTTTTCCATGATTGTTTAAAAGTAAAATAAGATTGGTTACTCATGGTAAAGATGTAAACACAGACTAATGTAGAATAAAAGGTTGAAATTAATTGCCTAGTATATTAAGTGAGAAGGACCGTAGTGGGAGGGAATGAATTGTTGATTTCAATTCGTATTGTCTAATGTTGATTTATATCGAACAAATTTTTAGATATTGTTGTTCAATACGTGGAATGGTTAAGGTTATTAATTTGTTTGGACATACTTCCTTGTAATGCCATGTAAAATCTGCCACTAATAGGTTTGATTCATTTTGTAGTAACAACAGGAAAAACTTTTACCCTTTTTCACACATAATGGCATTAAGGTATAAGGGGTATGTTACATATGGTATCAGAGCGCCAGAGTTGAATCGCTTGGGCCTAGTTGGGATAAAAAAAAAACGCTCCTACATTTTTTCTTGTTTCGGAACTAATAACTGAGTTGGATAACAGGAATCAATGAGTTTACATTGTTCTGCAATACAGGTACCTTAAAACATACTAAACCCAAATATTTATTGACCTTGTAGTTGTGCAGGAGAAGGTGTAAAATTTTCTCAAAATCGCAACGAAGATGGCCCATTATTTTTGCGAGTTCAGTGTGATGCCCGATGATATAAGTACATAGGTATCTGGTTAAATCCCTTGATCACTTCCGAATGTGTTTACGAATGGCTAAGACGATTGCTTAGTCTCTATTTGAGTCACGCCAATAAATTTTAATGAAGTATAGAAGTCTTCTTAGACAGACTCATGGTCGATGGAAGTACTATAGCAATCTCTGTCATGAATAGTAATGTGGAAATTTGAATTGCTGAAAAGTGACCTTTGAAACCTACATGCGTAGTTGAACCTGCTACTAATGACTTTGGTATATAAAGGATTCTTAGAGTTGCAAGGTTGACAAATTGTAATAGGTTACATTGGAAAAGGACTAGTGGAAAAGGGTAAAATCACTAACAAAAAATATGGGACTGCTAAATATCTAATGAGAATTGAATATTGATTATAGGTCTTCTGGACCTAATTTGGGGTACATTATTGTAATAAATGAATGTAGTTGGATCATGAGAGTATACTCCAAAGTCTTAGAAGCATCTAGTTATATATATATATGCATGTATAACATACCTAAAAAAAATATTCCTTAAAAATAACTATTAAAGGGAACTTGATAGTTTAGGAGTAACTGCATTACCCTAGAAACTCTCCAAAAGATTAGCCGCAAACTATCACATAGGGTTTAAGCACAAAGGTAAGTAATGGTAAGATAGTAGATATGCTAAAGGCATATATTATATTGTCAAGGTTATACAAAATACAAATGGTATCAAATGAATTTAGTGGTGTTAATAAATTACTGACATCATATGAAATATTAAACACCTCTATACTTTTGGAATTTCATTGCACTAAATCGTATGGATACATCCGTACTTGTTAGTCGAATGACTACGATTGCATGTAGATGTTGGTAATGGATTAATTTGGTTAAGGTGCATGACTTATGTAACGGTGGGCATTTAGATCAAAGGTAGGAGGAAGTAGTGGTTCTCGAAATTTGGGTCCACTACTTTTGGACAAAACTCTTTCACCTATATATATGCACATAACTATCATGCGACTTGGGTCCTGAATGCTTATGTCATAAAGAAGAATTATGTTTGGTTATTTTCACGTTATTTTAGTCTAGCTAGTTGTTACACTTAATAAGTGAATGATGAGAAAAGTGAATGTTGATTAGTTTCTAAACCGATGTATAACAATAAGCTCTCAAAAGGGGAATGTTAACTTCTTTATGAGAAGTTGCTGATTAATTGTGAATGTTGAAACACCATTAGCGTACTAAATAGATGCTATATAAAGGTAGGACTTGAATTTCAAGATTGTTAAGAATAGAATTCAAGTTAGTTACAATATGCCACTGTTATAATGTATACATTAAATATAGTTATTAATGTGCAATAAATTGGGTTATGTACCTAAAGACTATTGAGCTATATATATATACATTTTCATTGGTATTTTTATATATTTAATGAAAAAGGACAACATTCCTTACAGTATTTCTTCAAGAGAAAAAAGAAAAAGAAAAACTAGACTGCTTATGAACTTGGACCACAATACAGCTAAGCCCAATAGCACATTGTGATGTGCCTAATGTTACGAGCTGTACGGAAGGAGTACACCCATGTAAAGACTCTCCTTTTGAAGAACTAGGAAAGTGGTAAGATTAGGATGTAAGTAGTTGAGGTATGAAATTATCGTAAGCAGTTTGCTTTGTTTACTTTGGATTACTAATGTTATTTTCCGTGTCCCTAGCATTTCCACACATGAATGTGGTGTAAAATGCAATATTCCTTCACTAGCGATTATCCAAGTATAGACAAGTAAGGATGTCTAAAAGAAAACTGATATTGAAAATAACGAATGTTGTATAAATGTTATATACTAACACTGCAAGATATGTTAGGAATGCCATCAGTTGGGATTGACTGGCAGTAAAAATGCTGGCTGCCTTAAATATGATGGTATGAATGGTTGAGGTATTACTTGCTATAGAATGTCAAAACTTCGAGATTTTATAACCAAGGAATTGTTGTGGATGATGTTGTTTACGTACTAACATTGCAGGCTTCACCAAGATTTTGACCCTTGCTACAATCAGGTACATTATGGTTTATAAATCAACCTACGAAGGTAAGATGTGCTTAATTGCTCAGAAGTGAGTAAGGAGAAAACACTTCTCGATGAATTATAAGGTTATATAAATCATGAATGATGAGTAAAATATAGATTAATGAAATTCTGGGTTATCGATAGATGATTTGACTAACCATATAGCCGATTCACGGATCGAGACAATGATAGTAAAGTCATGCTAAGCACCAAGGGGTGTGCATCAGGAATAGTCAAAATTGAAAATTTATGCTAAATATGAACAGGAAAAAAATTGAATGCTGCAGGAGCACCAAGGTGTTAGGCAAGTGAATGCCGCATGGGCATGTTGGTGTTAGGCATCTATGCTGGAAGAGCACAATGGTGTTAGGCAAGCAATTGTCGCGTGAGCATGTTGGTGTTAGGCATCTATGCTACAAGAGCACAATGGTGTTAGGCAAGTGATGCCGCGTTAGCACATTGGTGTTAGGCATATGGTGTGCAAAAGACCTAGGCAAAACTTTAGACATCTGGAAGACAAGACGTTGTTTGATGTCACTGAGGAGAAACATTTTAACTAGTGGTTAAAAGGAAGAGTAACCTCTGAATTATTATAAGTCCACACGAGAATAAGAAAATGGAACTCAAAGGGAGTTTGGAAAATGTAATGAACAAAAAAAAATGTTAAATGAATTTCCAAGAGACTATTACATGCTTAATGTGTGAGTGGAAAAAATGGTTCCTCAGGTAGAGGACAACATAATTTGTCCAAAATATGGAGATAAAACCAACGGTTACATGATAGTAATCATGCTTATTGATGAATAAATCGCACACAAAACTAATTGGGTAATATGACACCAATGAGAAACTAGGAAAAATTGCAGATTGCTACGATGAATATATGGATCTTGTTTTAAATTGAATTGCAATTTTAAGCATGAAGTACTGAGTAAATTTTGGGTTACACCTCAACCTTGTGCAGGAAACTGTAGGTCTTGAGCAATGGCAACTTGAGAAGAGACAGTAAATATCGAAGGAGATCGGATCGAAACACGAAAGAAGAAAGGATGACTTAATAGAAGAACGATTTTGGTTGAAAATAGGAACACCGAGGACAGTGTTAATTCTAGGGGGAAAGGATGTAATTTCCCTCTTGTAAACCCCTGAATGTATTGTAAAATTTTGAATATTGTTGTATTCATCTTCTGGTGAGGATCCCAAGGCCAATGCCCCACCAGTAAGACCTTGTAATTGATACTATCTAAAGTTCCTTAGGAGACTTAAGTGCTAGACGCAACTTGATGGCGGGATATTGAACCCACGAGGGAAAAAGAAAAGGAATGGGTCAAAGAGCCTTAATTACGATAGCATAGCTACGACATCCTACAAGGATTCACGTGTCGCCATAATTAGCCTAATTAAATGGATAGCTAGTTAACACTGAACATAAGCGAGACATGATCTAAGAAATTTTCAATGATAGTGACCTTGACAAAAGGGTCGAGGGGATAAACATAAAGTAGGAAGAGCCAAAGGGAAACCATCCCAAAGAATTAATGGTTAAGAGACTATATGATTTAGTCTCCTTATAAATTAAGAAGAAGAAGGATATATATATATATATATATATCTCATCATCAATCTACTGGGATTAATTATACCTAAGCATTGTATGTAGTTATCCATATATATATATATATATATATATATATAGACACACACACACACACATAAAGATGAGAGGATTGTAGAAAACCCTACTAAGTAAATGAAGTGTAAGACAAGTAATGAGATGTTCCATCGGAAGGAACATCAAACACTTTAGGAAAATCAAAGAAAATATGACGGTTTCCTTCGACGACTTAGGTGTCATCCTGAGAGGAAATTAAGTAGTGGAAACGACGATTCCTCGGTAAAAGAGAAATTGTATATTAAGTACTTATAAAGTAGATGGACTATCATTATAAGGAAAATAATGATAGATTTCAGTCTTTACAAAAGACACCGATTGTTATGAGAATAAAACCATATATTAAATGTTTTTGTTAAATTAAAGTCCTTTTGTAAGAGGGCATGAATAATCATCATTTAAAATCGATCATGAGAATAGAGAAAAAATGATGGATTCTTAATTAGGTCTTTACAAAAGACAAGGGTTATTTTAAAAGACATGGATTATATTAAGTATTTATAAAAAAAATACATGGACTATTATTTTGAGAAGTCTATCATATAGGAAAAATGATAAATTTAGCTCTTTATAAAAGACACAGATTATTATGTAAGAAAATGATAATTTTAAGTCTTTTAAAATGGGACGGGGATTATTATATGAAGACTGTCATAAGGAAAATATTTTTGTTAAGGAGAGAAGACTATTCTTATGTTGGACACATGGCGGGGAGGTGGTTTTCAGATAGCTGAATAAGAGGAGACAGGCCTCAGCAAAATGATTGCAGAGGTGGTTGCCTGACAACTGAATAAGAGGAGACAGGCCTCGACAACAATGATGGAAGAAATACTGCCTTGAATGTTGGAAGCTCGACGCACCTCAAAGAAATGACCGTTCCTCCTTTTTTGTCTATTTAATAAGGTGCAATTTTGGAAGGGAGGGCGCTCCTTAAAATACCCATTTGGCATCATAGCAAGGGTGGTCATTGTATATGGAAGAGAATCTTAGTAAATTCTTGGAAGGAGGAGATCGGAATCATGGTGGTTTGGAAATGATGGGGTGAAATGTTTCATACTTCAAACGGTCCACTTACCTATGCCTCAGTTCAGGATCGGCCATGACCTCCAAATATCTGTGTTGGCTATAGTCTGCAATTGGAATCTGAACATTAAATGGTGAGTTGAAAACTTACCTGCAAATCGTCCCTTATTTCGATATTGGACAAGGTATGCAATGTAGACCAAAACCAGATCGAAAAACTGAAATCAAACTATAATATAGAGAGTAAGCGATCTTAGAGGATTGAACCCACGCCTCCATGGGAGAGTATTGATCACGATTTGCATTATTCAAGTTTGTGCAGTCTTTGTATGCTTTATAGACCTCGAGATCTAGTATCTATAATTTTTTGAATAGGTGTTAACTCTCTCTGTTTTTTTGTTTCCTCGATTGCGCTGGATCCTGGTTGGACCCATATTGCCTCGTTTGGGCTCGCATGCATTTGCTTACCTCCAATAGTAGTCCCTTGTCTTGGATTACCTATTTTGGCTCCCACTTGCTTTGTTTTCTCTTTCATGGGTAGAGTTGATTCGGTCCATGTTATTCTTCCAGGGGATTGTCTTTATTCCACACGCAGAGAATGTGTTTTTCATTCTCGCTTCTAGCTATTGCAAAAGTGCTTCATACCCACTCTGGCTCTACCCTATTCTAACTGAGGCACTTTAGTGGATGACCAACTAATAAGGGTTTCAGCGTGGCATGGTTTTTGTCTCAAGACATACTTCGATCACTTGAATCGAACAGGCACAAGGAACTCGACAAATCTCTCCTACAGGGTTTGTCAAAACCTCATGGTAAATACCGTGCTCCTGTGTGAATCCTTTGATTTGTTTCGGAAAGGGGTATTCAAGGCTTATGTTCGAGTAGGCTACTCAATAATCATGCTCTCTGAAAGTTGCTTGTTTTCTCTATATTTTTCCACCATTTGGTTTCCTGCGGTTTGATGTATAATGACCCCGTAAGTGGAATCCGTTTGCCAGTAGCTTAAACTTTGGTAATATACAGAATATTTAAGAAGCTAAACATGACATTGCATTAATTCTGTTAAAAAGAGCCACACAGGCAAAGCAGGCAATTTTGGGACGACTATATTCCCTTTCATTAGATTGACCATATTCACTTTATGAGTAAGTAGATTTTTTCTCTAAATTTTTGGCTGCTCACTCATTTCCTTTTTATGAACTAAGTAGGTCACATTTTATCGTCAGAATATTGGTAAGATCACATATATTTTGATAAAAGTATAGAGGGTAAAGTTATGAAGAAAGTTAAGAGTGGAAAGAGAGTCATGTGTGGTTTTAATGTTAACCCATTAATTGTAATTATTTACTACGTGCATAAAGATGTTTCGTATGGTGGAAAGTTCGCAGGGAATGGATCTTGTACATTCACTACCCTTTGTATGTTAAGGGAGCCATGATTTATTACCTTTTATCTTGTTCAGATGATAGCTAAGACTTATGTATGGGTATATAACTAATTGTTACATTAATAAACTTTAGAATGGAGGCCCTCCCTACTCTAGTAGCTTATTCAAAGATATTTTTATTTATGTGGGCCTTGGGATGAGGTTTCCTATTATTGTATGAGGAAATGATGAAATATCATTTATGATGTGGTTTCTACACTTTGATAGATGAATTTCTGAATAAAGAAGTAGGCCTAACTTTTGGTGGACGTAACCCCAAGGTTGGGGTGAACCATGTACATTGGACTTGTTTATGTTTTCCCTTGATGTGTGTTATTTTATGGTCTAAGATGTTTATTATTTTATGTTTCATAGGCACATTAGTTTATGCTACTTGATGTGTTGTGCCTTGTTAACTAGGTGATCGGGTTGAGGGGTTTTCCATGATTGTTTAAAAGTAAAAGAAGATTGGTTACTCATGGTAAAGATGTAAACACAGACTAATGTAGAATAAAAGGTTGAAGTTAATTGCCTAGTATATTAAGTGAGAAGGGAAGTAATGGGAGGGAATGAATGGTTGATTTCAATTCATATTGTCTAATGTTGATTTATATCCAACAATTTTTTAGATATTGTTGTTCGATACGTGTAATGGTTAAGGTTATTAATTTGTTTGGACATACTTCCTTGTAATGCCATGTAAAATCTGCCACTAACAGGTTTGATTCATTTTGTAGTAACAAGAGGCAAAACTTTTACCCTTTTTCACACATAATCATATTAAGGTATAAGGGGTATGTTACATATGGTATCAGAGCGCCAGAGTTGAATCGCTTGGGCCTAGTTGGGGTAAAAAAAATGCTTCTACATTTTTTCTTGTTTCAGAACTAATAACTGAGTTGAATAACAGGAATCAATGAGTTTACATTGTTCTGCAATATAAGTACCTTAAAACATACTAAACCCAGATATTTATTGACCTTGTAGTTGTGCAGGAGAAGGTGTAACATTTTCTCAAAATCGCAACGAAGATGGCCCATTATTTTTGCGAGTTCAGTGTGAGGCCCAATGATGTAAGTACATAGGTATCTGGTTAAATCCCTTGATCACTTCCGAATGTGTTTATGAATGGCTAAGACGGTTGCTTTGTCTCTTTTTGAGTCACGCCAATAAATTTTAATGAAGTATAGAAGTCTTCATAGACAGACTCATGGTCGATGGAAGTACTATAGCAATCTCTATCATGAATAGTAATGTGGAATTTTGAATTGCTGAAAAGTGACCTTTGAAACCTACATGCATAGTTGAACCTGCTACTAATGACTTTGGTATATAAAGGATTCTTAGAGTTGCAATGTTGACAAATTATAATAGGTTACATTGGAAAAGGACTAGTGGAAAATGGTAACGTCACTAACAAAAAATATGGGACTGCTAAAGATCTAATGAGAATTGAATATTGATTATAGGTCTTCTGGACCTAATTTGGGTTGCATTATTGTAATAAATGAATGTAGTTGGATCATGAGAGTATACTCCAAAGTATTAGAAGCATCTAGTTATATATATATGCATGTATAACATACCTAAAAAAAAATATTCCTTGAAAATAACAATTAAAGGGAACTTGATAGTTGACCGTTTAGGAGTAACTGTATTACCCTGGAAACTCTCCAAAAGATTAACCGCAAACTATCACATAGGGTTTAAGCACAAAGGTAAGTAATGGTAAGATAGTAGATATGCTAAAGGCATATATTATATTGTCGAGGTTATACAAAATACAAATGGTATCAAATGAATTTAGTGGTGTTAAGAAATTACTGACATCATATGAAATATTAAACACCTCTATACTTTTGGAATTTCATTGCACTAAATCGTATGGATACATCGGTACTTGTTAGTCAAATGACTACGATTGCATGTAGATGTTGGTAATGGAATAATTTGGTTAAGGTGCATGACTTATGTAACGGTGGGCATTTAGATCAAAGGTAGGAGGAAGTATTGGTTCTCGAAATTTGGGTCCACTACTTTTGGACAAAACTCTTTCACCTATATATATGCACATAACTATCATGCGACTTGGTTCCTACATGCTTATGTCATAAAGAAGAATTATGTTTGGTTATTTTCATGGGGGCTTCACTTGTTGGCCATTATTCTATCACGTTAGTTCATATTGTGGGTTTTAAAATTATAAAAAATTGAACCAATATATTGCAGGTATTGGGGGGATGAGGGGTTTAAGGTGAGGGTGGGTAGGGTGGTTTATAAGGATTGAGGTATAAAAAGGGATGGGGAGGAGGTTTTAAGTATTGGGAGGGGGTTTCAACAAAAAGAGTTTGGGTTAATATCTCTCGAAATTAAGGGTATTCTTTAATATCCCATGATCGCACATGCTATGTGAGAGGTTCACTAACTGAAGTCCCCATGGTAATTTTAGTCTAGCTAGTTGTTACACTTAATAAGTGAATGATGAGAGAAGTGAATGTTGATTAGTTTCTAAACCGGTGTATAACAATAAGCTCTCAAAAGGGGAATGTTAACTTCTTTATCAGAAGTTGCTGATTAATTGTGAATGTTGAAACACCATTAGCATACTAAATAGATGCTATATAAAGGTAGGACTTGAATTTCAAGATTGTTAGGAAGAGAATTCAAGTTAGTTACAATATGCCACTGTTATAATGTATACATTAAATATAGTTATTAATGTGCAAGAAATTGGGTTATGTACCTAAAGACTATTGAGCTATATATATACATTTTCATTGGTATTTTTATATATTGAATGAAAAAGGACAACATTCCTTACAGTATTTCTTCAAGAGAAAAAAGAAAAAGAAAAACTAGACTGCTTATGAACTTGGACCACAATATAGCTAAGGCCAATAGCACATTGTGATGTGCCTAATGTTACGGGCTGTACAGAAGGAGTACACCCATGTAAAGACTCTCCTTTTGAAGAACTAGGAAAGTGGTAAGATTAGGATGTAAGTAGTTGAGGTATGAAATTATCGTAAGCAGTTTGCTTTGTTTACTTTGGATTAATAATGTTATTTTCTGTGTCCCTAGCATTGCCACACATGAATGTGGTGTAAAATGGAATATTCCTTCACTAGCGATTATCCAAGTATAGACAAGTAAGAATGTCTAAAAGAAAACTGATATTGAAAATAATGAATGTTGTCTAAATGTTATATACTAACACTGTAGGATATGTTAGGAACGCCATCAGTCGGGATTGACTCGCAATAAAAATACTCGCTGCCTTAAATATGATGGTAAGAATGGTTGAGGTATTACTTGCTATAGAATGTCAAAACTTTGAGATTTTATAACCAAGGAATTGTTGTGGATGATGTTGTTTACGTACTAACATTGCAGGCTTCACCAAGATTTTGACCCCTGCGACAATCAGGTACATTATGGTTTATAAATCCACCTACGAAGGTAAGATGCACTTAATTGCTCAGAAGTGAGTAAGGAGAAAACGCTTCTCGATGAATTTTAAGGTTATATAAATCATGAATGATGAGTAAAATATTGATTAATGAAATTCTAGGTTATCGATAGATGCTTTGACTAAACATATAGCCAATTCACGGATCAGGACAATGACAGTAAAGTCATGCTAAGCACCAAGGGGTGTGCATCAGGAATAGTCAAAATTGAAAATTTATGCTAAATACGAACAGGAAAAAATTTGAATGCTGTGGGAGCACCAAGGTGTTAGGCAAGTGAATGCTGCATGGGCATGTTGCTGTTAGGCATCTATGCTGCAATAACACAATGGTGTTAGGAAAGCGATTGCCACGTGAGCATGTTGGTGTTAGGCATCTATGCTGCAAGAGCACAATGGTGTTAGGCAAGCGATTGCCATGTGAGCACATTGGTGTTAGGCATATGGTGTGGCAAAATACCTAGGAAAAACTTTAGACATCTGGAAGACAGGACGCGGTTTGATGTCAGTGAGGAGAAAACTTTTAACTAGTGGTTAAAAGGAAGAGTAACCTCTGAATTATTATAAGTCCACATGAGAATAAGAAAAAGGAACTCAAAGGGAGTTTGGAAAATGTAATGAACAAAAAAAAATGTTAAATGAATTTCCAAGAGACTATTACATGCTTAATGTGTGAGTGGAAAAAATGGTTCCTCAGGTAGAGGACAACATAATTTGTCCAAAAGATGGAGATACAACCAATGGTAACATGATAGTAATCATGCTTATTGATGAATAAATCGCATACGAAACTAATTGGGTAATATGACACCAATGAAAAACTAGGAAAAATTTCAGATTGCTACGATGAATCTATGGATCTTGTTTTAAATTGAATTGCAATTTTAAGCATGAAGTACTGAGTAAATTTTGGGCTACACCCGAACCTTGTGTAGGAAACTGTAGGTCTTGAGCAATGGCAACTTGAGAAGAGACAGGAAAGATCAAAGGAGATCGGATCGAAAGACGAAACAAGAAAGGATGACATAATAGAAGAATGATTTTGGTTGAAAATAGGAACACCAAGGACGGTGTTAATTCTAGGGGGAAAGGATGTAATTTCCCTCTTGTAAACCCCTGAATGTGTTGTAAAATTTTGAATATTGTTGTATTCGTCTTCTAGTGGGGATCCCAAGGCCAAGGCCCCACCAGTAAGACCTTGTAATTGATACTATCTAAAGTTCCTTAGGAGACTTAAGTGCTGGATGCAACTCGACGACGGGCTACTAAACCCATGAGGGAAAAAAGAAAAGGAATGGGTCAAAGAGCCTTAATTACGATAGCATAGCTACGACGTCCTACAAGGATTCATGTGTCACCATAATTAGCCTAATTAAATGGCTAGCTAGTTAACACCGAACGTAAGCGAGACATGATCTAAGAAATTTTCAATGATAGTGACCTTGACAAAAGGGTCGAGGGGATAAACATAAAGTAGGAAGAGCCAAAGGGAAAACCATCCCAAAGAATTAATGGTTAAGAGACTATATGATTTAGTTGCCTTATAAATTAAGAAGAAGAAGGATATATATATATATATATATATATATATATATCGTCATCAATCTACTGGAATTAATTATACCTAAGCATTTTATGTAGTTATCCACATATATATATATATATATATATATATATATATATATACACACACATAAAGATGAGAGGATTGTAGTAAACCCTACTAAGTAAATGAAGTGTAAGACAAGTAATGGGATGTTCCATCGGAAGGAACATCAAACACTTTAGGAAAATCAAAGAAAATATGACGATTTCCTTTGACGACTTAGGTGTCATCCTCAGAGGAAATTAAGTAGTGGAAAAGACGATTCCACGGTAAAAGAGAAATTGTATATTAAGTACTTATAAAGTACATGGACTATCATTATAAGGAAAATAATGATAGATTTCAGTCTTTACAAAAGACACCGATCGTTATGAGAAGAAAACCATATATTAAAATATTTGTTAAATTAAAGTCCCTTTGTAAGAGGGCATGAATAATCATCATCTAAAATCGATCATGAGAAAAGAGAAAAAATGATGGATTCTTAATTAGGTCTTTACAAAAGACAAGGGTTATTTTAAAAGACATGGATTATATTAAGTATTTATAAAAAAAATACATGGACTATTATTTTGAGAAGTCTATCATATAGGAAAAATGATAAATTTAGGTCTTTATAAAAGACACGGATTATTATGTAAGAAAATGATAATTTTAAGTCTTTTAAAAAGGGACGGGGATTATGATATGAAGACTGTCATAAGGAAAATATTTTTGTTAAGGCGAGAAGACTATTCTTATGTTGGACATATGGCGGGGAGGTGGTTTTCGGACAGCTGAATAAGAGGAGACAGGCCTCATCAAAATGATGGTAGAGGTGGTTGCTTGACAACTGAATAAGAGGAGACAGGCCTCGGCAAAAATCATGGCAGAAATAATGCCTTGAATGTTAGAAGCTCGGCGCACCTCAGGGAAATGACCATTCCTCCTTTTTTGTCTATTTAATAAGCTGCGATTTTGGAAGGGAGCGTGCTCCTTAAAATCCCCATTTGGCATCATAGCGAGGGTGGTCATTTTATATGGAAGAGAATCTTAGTAAATTCCTGGAAGGAGGAGATCAGAATCATGGTGGTTTGGAAATGATGGGGCAAAATGTTTCATGCTTCAAACGGTCTAGTTACCTATGCCTCAGTTCGGGATACGGCATGACCTCCAAATATCTTTGTTGGCTATAGTCTGCAATCAGAATCTGAACATTAAATGGTGAGTTGAAAATTTACCTACAAATCGTCCCTTATTTCGATATTGTACAAGGTATGCAATGTAGACCAAAACCAAATCGAAATACCCAAATCAAACTATAATATAGAGAGTAAGCGATCTTAGAGGATTGAACCCACGCCTCCATGGGAGAGTATTGATCATGATTTGCATTATTCAACTTTGTGCAGTCTTTGTATGCTTTATAGACCTCGAGATCTAGTACCTGTGATTTTTTGAATAGGTGTTAACTCTCTCTGTTTTTTTTGTTTCCTCGACTGCGTTGGATCTTGGTTGGACCCATATTGCCTTGTTTGGGCTCGCATGCATTTGCTTACCTCCACTCGCGGTCTCTTTTCTTGGATTACCTATTTTGGCTCCCACTTGCTTTGTTTTCTCTTTCATGGGTAGCGTTGATTCGGGCCACGTTATTCTTCTAGGGGATTTTCTTTATTCCACACACATAGAATGTGTTTTTCATTCTCGCTTCTAGCTATTACAAAAGTGCTTCATACCCACTCTAGCTCTACCCTATTCTAACTGAGGTACTTTAGTGGACAACCAATTGATAAGGGTTTCAACATGGCATGGTTTTTTTCTCAGGACATACTTCGATCAGTTGAATCGAACACGCACAAAGAACTCGACAAATCTCTCCTACAGGCCTTGTCAAAACCTCATGGTAAATACCGTGCTCCTGTGTGAAGCCTTTGATGTGTTTCATAAAGGGGTATTCAAGGCTTATGTTCGAATAGGCTACTCAATAATCACGCAATCCAAAATTTGCTTGTTTTCTCTATATTTTTCCACCATTTGGTTTCTTGCGATTTGATGTTAATGACCCTGTAAGTGGCATTCGGTTGCCAGTAGCTTCAACTCTGGTAATATATAGAATCTTTAAGAAGCTAAACATGACATTGCATTAACTGTGTTAAAAAGAGCCAGACAAGCAAAGCAGACAATTTTGGCCGACTACATTCCCTTTCATTAGATTGACCATATTCACTTTATGAGTAAGCAGATTTTTTCTCTAAATTTTTGGGTTCTTACTCATTTCCTTTTTATGAACTAAGTAGGTTACATTTTATCCTCAGAATATTGGTAAGATCATATATATTATGATAAATGTATAGAGGGTAAAGTTATGAAGAAAGTTAAGAGTGGGAAGAGAGTCATGTGTGGTTTTAATGTTAACCCATTGATTGTAATTATTTACTACGTGCATAAATATGTTTCGTATGGTGGAAAGTTCGCAGGGAATGGATCTTGTTCATTCACTAACCTTTGTAATTTAAGGGAGCCATGCTTTATTACCTTTGATCTTGTTCTCATGATAGCTGAGACTTATGTATGGGTATATAACTAATTGTTACATTAATAAACTTTAAAATGGAGGCCCTGCCTACTCTAGTAGCTTATTCAAATATATTTTTATTTATGTGGGCCTTGGGATGAGGTTTCCTATTATTTTATGAGGAACTGATGAAACATCATTTATGATGTGGGTTGTGCACTTTGGTAGATGAATTTTTGAATAAATAAGTAGGCCTAACTTTTGGTGGACGTAACCCCAAGGTTGGGGTGAACCACGTACATTGGACTTGTTTATGTGTGCCCTTGATGTGTGTTATTTTATGTTCTAAGATGTTTATTATTTTATGTTCCATAGGCACATTATTTTATGCTACTTGATGTGTTGTGCCTTGTTAACTAGATGATCATGTTGAGGGGTTTTCCATGATTGTTTAAAAGTAAAAGAAGATTGGTTACTCTTGGTAAAGATGTAAACACAGACTAATGTAGAATAAGAGGTTGAAGTTAATTGCCTAGTATATTAAGTGAGAAGGACAGTAGTGGGAGGGAATGAATGGTTGATTTCAATTCGTATTGTCTAATGCTGATTTATATCCAACAAATTTTCATATATTGTTGTTCGATACGTGTAATGGTTAAGGTTATTAATTTGTTTGGACATACTTCCTTGTAATGCCATGTAAAATCTACCACTAACAGGTTTGATTCATTTTGTTGTAACAACAGGCAAAAATTTTACCCTTTTTCACACATAATGGCATTAAGGTATAAGGGGTATGTTACACTAGTTTCTACCAAATTCAGCAAGGAAGACGAATCATAAACACATGTTTGGGAGGTTTGCGATAAGGAGGATGTTGAAATCATGTTCTCCGCTAGATCATTGCATTCCCGTCCCTCATTCATAAATGTCCGTTGAGGAATTCCCTTGTTTAGATATATTGGTAGACAATTTGTACTTCTTGTTTCCATTATTAGAAGGATGAAAAGAAAAGGAAGGGGTTAGATTATACAACATTTACAGTGTCGGTTGTTAAATATTTTATCCTTTCAACTGTTGGATTTCATTAAATAAATTGGAACAATTCAAACACTTATATTCAAATATTGTTCTTTCTTTGAACATAATGTTTACAATTCATGGAAGATAAATAACAATGACAAATTTGGAACTCAAATACAAGGCTCTTTCTTCTTGCTCCTCCACCCAAACAAAGTTGTGTTCCTAGACTATGAAAATTATACATTATTTTGGTTCTAATTTCATTTAAATACTAGGTTTTTTATGGTTACATCTATCGAGTATTCGAGACTTAGTCTGGTGGAATTGCAATCTCATAATACATTACAAATTTCAAACAACATTTTGGATGGATAAATTTTAAACCCTTATATTTATAGAACCATAAGGAACTCCAACAGGGAACATATTTAACTTCTATCCACATATAAAATGTTACACAAGTGTAAAATGCTATACATACTTGTAAACTCACGACAACCAAGTCGAAAACTTACCTCTGCATAATCTTTTGGAGGAAATCGAAATTAGGGAGATAGTGACCATATAATTGGAGAGTTGAGAGTCTGAGTCCCAACCTTCGATTGTTCTATACTTGTAAACCCAAAATAATTTTTTTTTTCACATACTTCACCAATCTCTTTAAGTTCGGGGAATCTCAATCAAGCCTACCCAATGTTCTACCTTTGATTCTCTTGCTCTCACTTGTGAAAATGGTGGAACCTTCGAGTTTCCCACTGTAGAAGACAATGAGGAATTAGAGTGTGCAACCATTTCCTTCTACATAAAGACAATTGGAAGAAACGCCATCTCAATTCCACAATATCTCGGCGCTGCTGAGTTGGTTTACCTTGCATGAGGTAGGCGAATGCATGTTTGTGTATTTCACATGATTACAAAAAAACCATTTTATAATTGCTTCTACATAACATAGATATATCTGTGCAGGTGAGGGAAAATTGGGTATTGTTTTCTCGAGGTTTCTAGAGACTTTTAAAGATCATTCTTCATTATAAGAGCAGTCAAGGCATAGATCAGAGAGCCCACAGGAGGAAGAAGAAGAAGAGGAGGAGGAATCAAGTCAAAAGGTGAGGTGAGTGAGGAGGGGAGACGTAATAGCAATATTTCCAAGAGAAATCCACTGGTGCTATAATGATGGGAATGAGACTCTCTAAATCGTATCCATTGTAGACATAGGAAACCCTCATAAATAGCTCAAGCGCAAGAGTTACCGTGTAAGCATCCTGACAAATTAAGTAATGATAATATTCAGTTAGGTATATGACAAATTATTTCGTTTCTTTTAGAGATGAATATATGCAGATTGTACAACCATTCTCTTTGGATGGCCCTCCATTCCAGTTTCCTTTATCTCTATTGCCTAACCCCCTTCCTCTGATGAGATAGGTAGACTAAGCGGCCTAGGTGGATCGTGGGAGACTGGGAGTGCTGATTCAAATTATTCTAACCCAAGTAAATGAATGGAAATTGGAATAAATCCTAGAATCCTAGACTAACTAGTATAGGGTATGATTCATGAGCACAAATAAAGGGCAGCGTGCTGCTATCCTACTGCCAAAGATATGTCATCCCAGTCTTGTGGTGGTCATAATAGAAATGTCTAGCACTGGGTGAAACCATGGTCTCGAAAAGTGACATACTCATTGGACTAGGTTAGGTTCAAATCTAGCAAAGATTGCTCAATGCATTGTAAATTGCAAGTTGTAAGTTGTAACCCAAAAAACAACACCATTAGTTTTTCCTTATGGAGCCTTGATAGTAGAGGGTTATCAAATCAATTCACCATCGATAGATATGACTCATATGAGTATGATTTAATTTCACATCATATACTAAAATACTCAAGTGATTTGTAAGTTGTGAGATCACGTGACTCGATGAACAAGAACATGACAGATTGAAAATCGAGTTGGAAGGTGGCATCATCTCATACCAAGATTTAATGAAGTTTGTGAATGAGTAAGGCATGCTAATTCCATTAAATGTTTTGAAAGTGAACATCAAATCGTGAGTCACAATCTTGACTCACCGACTTGAACTTGGCAGTAGGAAGCCTAGCAGCCCACCGTGGTCTATGTCGATTGGGACTAAGATCCTCATCCATGATTTGAATATTCAAGGGCACTTGGGAAGACTCTGAGTCCCGTATTTCCTGTAGTCCACTGAATACTTGGATAGGAAAATTTTGTAGCTTCCCTTATGTTGCAAATTTATCGAGGCTTACTCAATTTCATTATTGAAGTGCTGGAAATGAAAATAAAATTGTTTTGCATGGTAGAATTCCTTGTGGCCTTCTATGACATTTAAAATGGCTTTTGAAGGGCTCTCAAGGCTTCAAATTTGAATCATGTACAGAACCCATGAAATTCCACTCATGTTTATAGATATAAAGTATTTATTTGATGTGGCCGACATGATTGAATGGAATTTCTCTTGACATCTTTGAGAAAACTGAACATTGGTGGCAATAAAACGGTTGGTACTAACAATTGACTCCCTAGAGAAGGTGCAATGATATTTTTATAGATAAATGTTGGCCCGGATAACTCACTAGAAAAGGGAAACTAACTTTAGATTAGTGTTTTTATAGGAGGAGGAGTTATGGAAAGTTGTGAAAAAGATGTGGCCCGTCTGATAATAATTGTATTTATTTAATTTCTTGTTTAAAAATAAACTCATCAATTGTAGTACAGTAGATGGAGTTTTGTTAAGAAAAATGTCTGCAATTCTATAATGCATTTGACATGAAGAAAAATTGGTATATGGATGGGCCTTATACAAACACTCAGATCCGAGAATTTGTATGCATCAATGAAAATATATGTAATGGGGGAAAAGCCCTAGTTTGAAAAGAACACACTATTGAGATTGAACGAGATCATAGGCGACTAAAATTTGGAAAATCCACTTTTTGGAAGTAATATAAATCTGGTTCTTGCTAAAAAAATATAATAGTCTGGACTTTGTTATCTCTGCAAGTCTATGATATAAACTACCAACTAATATTCATTTATCAATATTTATAATTAAAAAAACATCCAAATATTCTTTTGAGGTTTAATTAATTGACAAAATGTTTTCTTTCATCATAAAAAAAAATATAGAGAAATAGAGGCCCAACTTCCGTGTGGTCTATCAAGAATGCAGTTATGGCAGCTTTGGTGTAAAGTTCCTGGCAGCTCGCTCTTTGTTCCTTAATACAAAAAAAAAGTTTAACCGTTTCCGTCGAAAAAAAAAAACTTCTAAATTTAAAATAGGTTGCAGCTATCTTGCCATAAATTCAATGAATTGCATTTCTGACAAGAGCAACTTCAAATTATGTTGTTGAAATGAAAAGTTTCCTCTCGAAAAAAAACAAATCATCATGTTTGTATGCAATGTGGTCTTCGACCCAATATATCAAAATAAAACATCAAGATAACATCATAATCAATATGCTCATGCCTATAAGTGTTAGGTCCAAAATTCAAGATATTACAATGGTTGTTTTTTATTTCCTTGGAGATCAAATTTTGGTTGAAGGCTGTAGTAGAAGGTTAGCTTGGTGAAGCGATATCTATTATCTATTGTTATAGCATCGGGTCTAGAAGTTTATGAAACATCCCCAAAACATGAGCTAGTAATTTAAAGTGAAAAATTTCAAACAATAAATTATTTACATGGTGACTGCCTATTATTTATATGCATTATTCATAAATCCTTCACGGGGTATGCTAAATCAATATTAAATTCAGTTATCCCTACAATTAATATACTTACACAACAAAAATTAGTTAACTTCTATAAGATCCATGCGTACCATCATGCCTTAACACAAAACAAATTCTCCTTAGGAATAAGATAATAGATCTTCACTATCTCATATTAAAAATTTCTTGTGTCCAAAAGCATAAGTCTATTCTCTTTGTGTCCACATAAGGACGATTAGTATCAAATAAGGAGGTGAATTACATGCATATATATTCGTGATGGAACAATTATTTTATAACATTGCTTACAATAACTGTCGCATGTTAAGGGAGGTGGAGGGAGCTGAATAATAGTAAAATACCTTCAACAATATGATATCCTACCCTCATATTCCAATGAAATTGACATTGAAATAATGAATTTGAACATGTGTGAACAAAACAACAACTACATAGACATTTAGCATTCTTAATGAAACCATTCAGCACCAAGACCAGTTTTAATGCAAGGATATCACATATAAAGAAATAAAAATACATCGAGCAAATGAAACCATGAGAGAAGACAAATGTACATGTGGTTCTCCCAACTTTGGGTTACATCCATCTGAGAGAGATCGCATCTTATATTCATTCTCAAAAGGAGAGTTATATGCTGTCATGCAGCTATTACATCATTTACCTTCTACTCCCTCGA
This sequence comes from Pseudotsuga menziesii, assembly GCA_001517045.1. Lineage (NCBI taxonomy): Eukaryota > Viridiplantae > Streptophyta > Pinopsida > Pinales > Pinaceae > Pseudotsuga > Pseudotsuga menziesii. The sequence continues at coordinate 71,581 of LPNX010414955.1, read as the reverse complement.
AGCCTTTCTCATAGAAGGTATTACCAACATAATCAGTACTAACATAAAAATTAAGACTAAGATCTATGATGAGTAAAACTATGCTTTTTTTGGGCGTTCAAACAGAGCTCTTTCCTAAAAATACACTTAAACCCTTATCTAAAAATACTATTCTTTGAACTTTCATACAAGGCATGGATCTCTCGGACCTAACATTTATCATTCATAAACCAGATTAAGACATGATAATAAGAAAAAGGGAATAGTATATCCCATTCTAGGATCTAAAGTTTATCTTTCCCAAGCCCCAAAATGTAATAAGGAAGAGGGATGTATGAACAAATACTAGATCTGTCGGATCTGGTGTTTATCATGCATAAGTGAGGTTACAAAGAATCAAGGAGAAAAAGGAAACGCTTAACCAAGATGGATCATACTTAAATGATGGCGATGACCTGTGGTATGATCCCAAGAATTCAAATACCATCCCCTGTCGCGGATCTGGAGGATGTACTGATCTCCAAAATAACAAACTATTTATAAATCAAAATACAGATAGAGATACCATATGCATGGTTTGCTAGGGAATATGGGAACTATTTGCATAGTTGGGAGCCTCATATTATTGCAGATATACCAGGTGTAAACTCATGTCTTTAGATCTACGTTTAAAATAAGACAAATAACACTTATCATACTTATGCAGAGGAGTTGCATACAAAGGTCTGATCTTTATAGCGATTTGAATGACATACAAGCTGTAAACGCATGTTTTCATATCTATGCTTTTAATACACAATAAGCAAGGATTATCATACTTATGCGGAGGAATCGCATACCAAGATATTATCTTAATCTCAGGCCAAAAGATGCAACGACCATCATAAATCATTAAGAGGAACCACATACAAGGGTTTAGTCAAACATGCACGATTATCAGATTTACAGAAAAATATATCTCAATTCAACTTGCAATGATTATCATATTTATGAAAATCTATATCTCCTAGCCACACATGGGGCATTAGTTGGTAAATGCAGAGAAGCAAATATCGTAATATGATATGAATTCTTTGGGGAATGCAACCATTACAGGGAATGCCCAAAATGATTTTGATTTATACGTTTATTGACGATGATCTCACCTCGATATGATTGAATCTCCAATGGAGGTTGCTTTTGAACCCCTTATTCTGTTATGAAAATCCTCTTAAGGCCCGTTCATTCATGGAAGGAATGGTACGGTGAAGTCTGTCCTGATTTCAAAATCCTCCCACCTTTCCTCCATTCGACAGAGAAAATGCTCTATCTTCCCATTCCCCCCTCCCAAAACTCCCACTCTCCCCATTTAAAGAAACTTCCTATCGATTTTCAAGGAGTGGGATGGCAGAAGCATACCTCCATATGTATGTCTTTATTAATACCCTCGTAAGACATGTGGCATCATTTTTATTGTTATAGGATCAATTTACATTACGCTACTGTGGAGAGATTGCCAAATCCCAATTTGATAGCCTAAAATTTTGGATGTCCCATTAATACGACATTCTTTTCCTTATTTGTACACCATGTTGTGCAAATTTCTAAATACCATTTCTATCTAATGAATACTTTTGAATATACCCCGTTAATCAAATAAGTGACCCTTTCCATTGTGAATATATTTTTGTATAAACTAAGTAGTATTACTTATTTTATAAGGAATATCCTTTTGTATACTTGTTATTAAACAACCTATATAAGATAACTCTCTTTGTTATGTTAATGAAATACATATAACGGTTTATATATATGTAAAATCTCATTAATATACTTATAGTGTATGAACAATTTGTTTATGTAAACAACTCATTCATTCAATTATTTATACCTTAGATTCTAATTCATATATACCTATATATCTCTCTCTCCATATATATTAGGTTCACACACACACACACACACACATATATATAACTGACTTATATATCTGCATGTACCTTAATGTTGTTCTTACCCTAGTTTTGACCACCACACAATCTACTATTATTTAAGGTAGCTAGCTTCCTCCCGCTACATCATCAAAATTGTGAAGAAACTAGGCTAAACTTCACTAGATCCCCAAGGCATTGATAACCACTAGCCTCTCCCCTTAGTGGATTTGGTTTCTTGTCAAGGTTGCGCCAATGCCTTAAGTCTCCTAAGTCCATAACTTAGGGAATTTAACTCATATAAATGACAAGGTATTTCTCGTGGGGCCTTGGCCTTGAGCTCCTCATAGGAAATACGTACAATATACATTTCATAATCACAAAAAAAATTTAGGGCATACACGAGGGATGTTACATCATTTCCCCCTTAAAGATAACACCGTCCTCGATGTTCTTGTTTTTCAACGAATTTCCTTTCTCTCTTGAGTCCTCTTTTCTTTCCTCGACTTTCCTATCTTGATCTCCTTTGCTCTTTCCTGATTTCGCAAGTCACCATATTTCAAGACTTGTATTTTCTTGTAACAAGATTGGGTCTACCCAAATTTTACACATGTCAAAATTCCATAATTCAACTTAAAACATAAACAACAGGTCCTTTTCCAGCACTATAATTGCAAATTATGGAACACCTTCTAGTCTTTAATTGTATCATAATACACAATTATTTCTCAATAATGTAATTGATTCATAAGTAATCCATTTGGATACTTAACTAGTCATTTACATAAGGTAAACCTTTCTTTCATTCATCAACTATTTCACATAATCTTAATCAAAAAATTTCATTCATCCATCATCTATTTCACAAAATATTACTACTACTACTAATAATAAAGAAACTTTAACATTCTTCATTCTTTCGTTGATGGAAATTTTTTATTTTTATTTATTTATTTTTTCCACTCACATTTTTCTTCTCATATACACATTAAGTCATGTGAAAGTTTAGTTACATGGAAAGTTTGATAGCATATTTTTTGTTCGTTATTTTCCAAACTCTCCCTTCAGTTCTTTTCCAATTCTCGTGTGGACTTACAGCTATATCCGAGGTTACTCTCCCTTTTGACCGTTAGTCAAAATTTTCTCCTCAATGACATCAAACATCATCTTGTCTTCGAGATGTCGAGCTTTGCCTGGGTCTTGATATTGATGTCATAACTCCTTCCTGATTCCCCTTAAGTCTTCTCGCTTGAGTCTAGGAATCCCTTTTCCACCGAGCCTCTTGCTTGAGTCCCAAAAAAGCGTGATGGAGCATCACTTGTCTTGCCACTTCATTTTCCTAACACCAATGTGCTCATACAACATCATTTTCCTAACACCATTGTGCTCCCATGGCAATCATTTTCCTAGCACCAATGTGCTCACAAGACAATTATTTTTCTAACACCATTGTGCTCCTACGACATATATTTTTCCTTGTATTTAATGTCAATTACAACTTTCGACTATTTGTGACACACTCTTTGGTTCTTAACATGTCTTCACTTTCATTGTCCGGATTCGCTTCATTGCTAGTTAACATCAATCGATAAACAATCATTAAATCAATTTAATCTTCAACCTTTCATAAGTTGTAGTGGTTTGTACCTCTACCATAATTCATGATTCACATAAACCTGGTAAAAACAAAAACCTGCAATGTGAGTCAGGGATAATTTTAGGGGCGAATTTTAGCCCAGCGGGCTATTTTTTCATGTTTTTCTCCCAAAAAAGATTTGCCATTTTGCATTTTTTGAAGCCGTGTTTTGCCCAATTTTGATGGGGTAAAAATTTTGCACTCTAAAAATTGCCAAATTATTATACAAATGATATAAAATCTTTGGAAATTAAAACATTTTTGGAAAAATATTGCCAATCATTTTATAGTTGGCGTTTTAAGAATTTTGCATTCTAAAAATGGCCAAATTATTATACAAATGATATAAAATCCTTGGAAATTAAAACATTTTTTGAAAAATATTGCCAATCATTTTATAGTTGGTGTTTTAAGAATTGGTAATATTCGCCAACATTTATACACTTTTAAATAACTATGGTTCCTTAAAATCATCACCGATGTTAGTGCATAAATGACATAATCCACAACTACTCCTTCATTCTTAGAAACCTCAAAATATGACAATATATAATAAGTTAGAACATCAATCACTCTTAAGTTTATTATTTGAGCTAGTGAATATTTTTACTAAGAACCAATTTGGATAGATAGTGTTCGTGGCATAATCTTGCAAGGTTAGCTCATAACATTATACAACTTTCATTCACTTATAATTTTCAAATACTAATAGCAATTTCTCATACATCATTGGATTGGATAGTTATGCTTCAAGGTTAGCTCATAATAGTATACAACTTTCATTCACTTATCATTTTCAAATACTAATAGCAATTAATCATACATCATTGGATAGTTATGCTTAGAGAGACATTCCAATTCTACACAACAATACTGAGTGGTAAGCTAGAGAAATAGGAATCTCAAGTGATAACATGTTCTATATGCCTATTAGTGTCTTTGGATGAAACATTATACTCTTTGTTGGGACTCTTGTAATTTGAGTAACCCCCTTGCATGCCATGAATATCATTTAGAAAAGCAAAATTAGAGCGATATGCTGAGACTTATATTTACAATATAAAGGCATACAAATGGTCAAATTCTTCAGTAAGTAAGTTCATCCTCAACGCTTTATAATTATAGAATTTTTTTTTTTTTTTGAACCATGAGATTTAACTCCAAACCTAAAATTTACCGAGTACCGTCAGCGATAACTTAAAATTTACCAGAAAATTCAGCATGTCATAATCTGCATGCACTCTCTCACATTTACCATAAACAACAAGATCACATGCATTTACTAGGAACAACCTAAAATTTCAGATATTTACCAGAAATAACCTGCATCCGCTGATATTTACCTCAAACAAGCTACGAACGTGGATGAATATTTGCCAGGAGCGAGCTACAATGACAAACACCTATTACAAACATATAGTCTTCAACACTTAATTCTTTATCTACCACACATTGACAGCAAGGTGAGTACATAGTTCTTAATAAGTTTCTACTGAAGTTATTCACCATAAATAAGCAACACCGACAACATTGATTATAATTTTATAGTCTTCAACCTTGAATTCCTTGTAACAGCAAATTGCCTACATAGTCTTTTTAAAAACATTACTACTGAAGTTATTCACCATAAATAAGAAATACTGACAACATTGATTATAATTTTATAGTCTTCAACCTTGAATTCCTTGTAATTTCTACGGCGCTGACAGCAAATTGCTTACATAGTTTTTTTTTTAAATTACTACTGAAGTTATTCGCCATAAGTAAAAAACATTCACAACAGTGATTATAATTTTATAGTCTTCAACCTTGAATTCCTTGTAATTTCCACGCGCTGACAACAAATTGCTTACATAGTCTTTTGTTTTGTTAAATTACTACTGAAGTTATTCGCCAGGAATAGGCCACAATGACAAAGATTTATTACAAATCTATAGTTCTCGACTTCAAATTCTTCGAAATGTAGGAAAGAGCATAAAAGCCAGTTCTATATCGAAACCCAATAGCGTCCCTAGTTGGAGAACTCCCACCAATTCAAGATCTAGTCGCAAGGTTGGAGGACGATAACAAGAAAAGCAATCTAATGTTGAAGCGATTCCCTAGTGTCCAAGATTGTTGTTAATTGATTTCTAATTCATTGCGTTTGAGCATCCAACTTTCCTAAACTCTATCGTTTTATCCTTAAAAACCTCAAAGAGCCAATCCAAAAACAATGAACAACCAAAATCATAATACATTAAATCCATGTAAAAGAAAGGAAACTTGAGGGAGTCTTAAAGATGTTATATTTAATGAGTGTTTAAATTAATGTTTAATATATATTAAAATATATAATCTTGTTATAACATAGGTATGTTTTTTAAAATGTATATCTAATTTAAAAGAGATTCAAATCAAATATTCCAAATTTATTTGATGATTAAGAGTGTAAAGTATTTATTTGGTGATTGAGAGTGTAAAATGTTAAAAAAGTGATGACATATAAAAGAGAAAGTATTTATTTGATAATTGAGAGTGTAAAATGTTAAAAAAGTGATGACATATAAAAGAGTTGGAATTATAAAATAGTTTAATAAAAAATCAGAAATCTCAATAAAAGAATGAACTCTATATAACTCTCATATGGTGATTCCTTGGAAAAACTCTCATATGGTGAGTTGGATAAGATTGAAAGTAATACATTTTAGATTTCATTCTCGTTAAAACTTTAAGGTAAACTAAAATTGTTTTAGAGCCAAAAATGAGTTTATGAAAATAAAACAATAGGTCATTAAATTATGCAGAATTCTAAAACAACCTCACACAAGTAAAAAAAAATCCTAGATAAGTAAAAAAAAAATATGAAAATCAAAATGGAGTGGATAAAAAAATCATACCATGTTTACCTTTTTTAACATAAAGAAGAAGTTAAAAGCAGAATAAAAATATATTTAATATATTAAAACATTTTTTAATTCTTAAATTTATACATGTTTAGCGCTTGACTACTCATGTTATAAGTGTTACTAGGAAGGTTGGTATTTCAAGGGACTTTGTTAGGTGACCCAGAGTTCAGAATTAAAAACCCTAAAAAATAAAGAATTAAAAACCCTACCGTGAGGAAGGTGCTCATGCGCACAATCAACTATTTTCCATCCTTTGCACCATAGTCTGAACCTCCGACAAATTGCGAAACATCTGCAGGTCGTCGTCCATATTGTGAATAAGGTCGCCCCACCAAGGAAGCCCAGTGCCCACTCCAGCTAGTAACACCATTATCGATAAGACCGAGTTATTGTGAAGCTTGGTTTCTGTGCTAAGTCTCTGATTTGTTGTCGTTGTGGGAAGAGGTGCCGCCGTCACCGTTTGAGAGTTCGTACAGTCTGGAATTTTATATATGTTAAGTCCGGAACGCTTCGATAGACATGTCGGAGACAATTCCTTCATGTTTGAGCATGGTGCGATCTTGGGCGGGCGGGGGCAAGCGAAATCGGAGGGAGCCACCATAGAGCGAAATCGGAGGGAACCACCCTAGAACGAAAACTGAGTCTATCCATTATGATCCTTGCCTCGATGAATATATCAGAGACTTGCAGATATCCCAAAACAGTTCCGCTAGTTCTATCTGTGAACAGCTCTATGTGCAAGCTCTACAACAATTACTGGTATGTGTATATATTTTCATGAAAGTTAACAAAGAGAAAAGTACATAGATGACAGAGAACTTGAGAACTTACCATTTGTACGGGGAAACTTCTCTTGTTCGGTGAAGAGCTCCCTGTTTCTTCCAGTAAGCAAAGCTAGAAGATAGGTGAGATCCCTCGGCACTCCAACTCGTTGCTTCACACCGCTCTTTGGCCATAATGGTAATGGTAATGGATTGTTCATCACTAACCTGTCGTCTATTCAATCAATTTTAGTTTTCCTATCGTTCGACGGACTTATTGGAAGAGGATTCTCAAATCCAGGAGAAGACATGGCCGCATGACAAACATCCCAGATATTGAAGTTGTAATTAAACTTAATTATATATTGAAATTGTAATTATGTTGATGTATTGTTTACATTTGCATGAAGGTGACCAAGTGGATTTGTGTACATTTGTATGCAGCTGAACTGGAGTTCGGGATGACATGCTTCCACTGCAGCCTTCGAGGGAACTAAGCAAAATCACTTTGATGTCACAATTAATCTCTACCTGAAATGTACATAGTTTGATTTGCATATCCATATATTAGCAATAACCATATTAGTAATATTAAGGCATTTGGAGTTTGGAATAAGCCAGAGGTATATATTTGATACATTGAGATTTATAATAAATTATTAATATATAGTTTTAGATTGAATTAAGCCTACTACCTTTGGATTAAATTTACATTTCAAAACCTATTTTGTTATCACTTTTTAATTAATACATTTATCTGAATCTAATTTAATACTTATATCATTATTTGAGTTAACCTAATAATTATCTAATATTTAATATAATAGTTATCCAATATAACCACAATTAGAGTTGAAGTTAAGCTAATAGTTGTACAATCATTGGAGTTAAAAGCTAATAGTTGTATCTAATTAAAAATTAATATATTAGGTAGTGCAACTTAAGTAAAAGTAATTATTGGACTTGAAGTCAAGCTAATAGTTGTATCATAAATGGAATTAAGCTAATAGTTGTATCTAATAATCAAATAGTTGTATATCTAATAATCACATGCTCTCTAATATATTTTATTATTTTCTTTTAATAATGAATTTTGGACAACATCCATAAAATCAATGGACAATACACTTGTGTCATTTTAATCCATATATGAAAAAGCATATATGCTAGTACACCCAAAAATTCTAACATATATGGTTTTTCCAACTAATAGTTGCATGTAATAATTAATTTAAGGGTTAATATATAGACAATTACACTTGAACTAAAAGTCACAATTAGAGTTCACATTAAGTTGTATTATCAATGGAAATAGGATCATAATTGTATCTGTTAATCTAAAAGTTGAAGTTGAATTTTAATTTTTCAAACTATGACTAATTGTAATTATTAGATGTTAACTAAGCTATTTTAGATTTTTTTGAAATTAATAATTATAAATTTTGAATGAAAAAACATTGTAGTGGATTTTAAGATATCTTATTTATTTTTAAGTTGTCACAATTATAACTACACTTTACTCCACAGGTAGTATGATCCGTGAAGTAGGTCACTGCAGCGAATTTGAGTGGAGAGGATCACACTCAAAACGTAGGCAAATTGCTGAGAATTTTATACTTGCAAAGGTCCTACATGATATCTGTGTGAAGGATTAGATCACCTGGATGTTTCACGCGAAGGATCTTGTGAGGGCTGGTGAGATTCAGAAGGTTTAAATGGTGTTTCTCCTCCTTATAGGTTACTTCATGCTTCTGTCACCTAGAAATAAACAATTGGTTATAAAATATAAATCAAACTGTAGACAACTGACACTAGCAAGATCTACCGTGGAACCAAAATCCACTCAAGTCACAAAGTTTTATTGGCAGATTGTAGGTACTATTTGCACACGTAGTAACATAGCAGGAAAATGTAGGATCTACTAATAGATAAGCCACTTCTATACATAAAATCTAGGATCTACTAATAGATCATCGGTTTGAGCACATAACCAGATCGTGGAGATGGGGTGAGAGATCTACAATGGAATCCGAGAGACTACGAGGAAGGAAAGGGATTTGAATTCTTTCGTAAAGATCTGGAATTCTTCAGCATGGTGAGTAGATCCAATAATTCAGACATTTATGCCAGAAAAATTTCCTGACTTTATTTATAGCGGTTGGGAAAAGAGAGGCATTGATATACAGAGCCAAAGCCATAGCAGTAAATGTATCATAAGTCACTACATGTAATGTAAAAATTATTATTGCTTTTACTCCACATTCCAAGCAACCATGGAGATGGCCTTGGCCCTTACCTTTTCTACTAACGCTAGTGTAACTACCAGGCAGCGTAGCCAGCTGAATGTATGATAAAATACAAAGCATTGTCAGGGCGAGAACTGCAACCCACCTGCGCTCGCCAGCCATATATAAAACTATAATCAAAATCTCTAGTTTTGCTAGAGTTGAAACACTTTGAATCAACTAATAATTGGTTCTCCAATTTGCTCAAATAGAATGGGACTAACTTTACAAACTCTAGATCATTGGAATGAGCCGACACAACAAAAGGAGAAACAAACAGAGTAAACACAGTCTATAAAATAGAAGCAACCATAAAACTGAAGGTCTCAGCAAAACTTTTTTATTGACCTCAGAAAACTATTACAAATATATAGCTGTTCAGAATCCTACAAACCAGGATTCGATTAACAACAAAAAGGAGGGAAATAAGGAAATGGTTTCAAGTGTTTATAATTTAAGTAAATCCTAATTAATATCTAACACTTTTCTTTAATGAAGAAATGGATTTTCTACCACACCTAACTGTTTTCTACAATCTTCAAAACTCATCTTTCCAAGAGACTTGGTAAAGATGTCAGCCACATTCTCACTGGTTCTATAGTAGATCAAGTCTATTTCCTTCTCTTGAATCTTCTCTCTTACAAAATGATGCTGAATTTCAATATGCTTGGTTTTCGCATGATAAATTGGGTTTTGTGCCAATTTAATAGTGCTTTGATTGTCACATTTGAGAACATTTGGTTTCTTTTGTTTGTAGCCAACATCTTCAAGAATTCTCCTAAACCAAACAGCTTCACAAGTAGCATTGCATAGAGCTTTGTATTCAGCTTCTGTTGATGATAAAGAAAGAGTTGGTTGTTTCTTACTACTTCATGACACGACCTTGTACCTATGTTGAATGCATATCCCGAAGTTGATTTCCTGTCATAGGATTTCCACCCAATCTGAATCAGAGTAACATGTCAACTCAACATCACAATTATCAGTATACATAATACAAAAATTAGCAGTTCCTTTCAGATATCAAAGGACTTTTTTAGCAGCTATCCAGTGGTTTTCCAGTGGTTTATCCATGAACTGACTAAGGATGCTGACAGAGTATGCTATGTCTAGTCTGGTAGCGGTAAGATAGTTTAAACTTCCCACCAACTGGTGATACCGAATACCATTTTCTACTCTAGTTTCATCAAGACTGGATAACTTAGCATTCTCATCTAAAGGTATTGACAATGCCTTGCTTTCTCTCATATTGAATCTTTCGAGAATCTCCCTTGTGTACTTACTTTGAGTGACCATTGTTTTGCTGCCTTCTCTCCATATTTCTAGACCCAAACACTAATGTATTTCACCAAGATCCTTCATTTCAAATGACTGAGTGAACTAAATTTTAATATCTTCAATCAAATGAGAAGCACTTCCTGTGATAATCAAATCATGTACATATAAGGATACCCACGCAACATTCCCATTTTCATCCTTTTTGACATACAAGTTAGGATCATTTTTTCTTTTCTCAAAACCTTTCTTAGCAAAGAATGAATCAATTTTGATATACCAAGATCTAGGGGCTTATTTTAAACTATATACAGCTTTCTTAAGCTTACAGACAAGATCCTCTTGTCCTTTCTTGATAAATCCTTCACGCTGAACCAAATAGACTTCTTATTTTAAATAACCATTCAAAAATGCAGATTTAACATCTAACTAATGAAGTTTCCATTTGTGTTGTGTAGCTAATGCAATCATGAGTCTAATTGTATTTAACTTAGCTACATGTGCAAAAGTATCTTCATAATAAACTCCATCCTTTTGTGAATACCCTTTTGCAACTAATATGTCCTTATATTTGTCAACACTTCCATGGTTTTATACAGCCATTTACATCCTATGGGAACTTTGTTTTCAGGCAGTTCTGTTAATTCCCAAGTCTCATTCTTCATTATTGATTCATATACTTCATTCATTACAGTATTCTAGTCCTTATGAGATTTGGTTTGTTCATAAGTAATAGGTTCTACAACATTCATTACGTGTGTCATCAATGCATAGTCTTTATACCTCGATGGTACTTGAATTGTTCTTGTTGACTTCCTCAGCAGTCCACCGCTATCTTCACTTTCACTTCTTATTTTCTGAGGTGTAGGAGTGTTTGGAGTATCTACACTGCTTTCACCTTGTTGTTGTACCTGTTCCTTTTCCTTTTCATGTTCATCATCTATATCAATTTTCACATGAACATCATTGTCATAAGGAGTATGCCACACATCATGCTTACTTATGTCTTCATCTATAGTTTCATGAAAGATCACATGTCTGCTTGCTATGAGCTTATGTGTATTAAGATTAAACAATTTGTAAGCTTTATGTTCATCACAATAACCATGAAATGTACACTTAACAGATTTTGCATCCAGTTTTCTTCTCTCATCTTTGGGAATATGAGCAAATGCCTTGGAACCAAATATCCTTAAATGACCAACTTCAGGTTTATAGCCATAAAGAAATTCAAAAGGCATTTTTAAATCTTAAATCTTAGTTGGACTTCTATTCTTTAAATAAACAACAGTGTTAATGGCCTCTGCCCAAAAAGCATTAGAGATATTTTTACCTTTTAACATGTTGCGAGCACATTCCACTAAAGTCCTGTTCTTCCTTTCAGCTACACTATTTTGATGTGGTGTAGAAGGTACTATGAATTGTTGAATGATCCCATTGTTTTTGCAGTAGCTATCAAAAGCTCCTGAGGTATATTCTCCACCTTGATCAGATCTGAGTATCTTGATGCATTTACCTGTCTACTTTTCCACCATAGTTTTGAATTCTTTAAAGTATTCCAATACATCACTCTTTTTCCTTATAAAATAAACCCAAGTAAATCGTGATTTGTCATCAACAAAAATAAGAAAATACCTTGTACCACCAATTGATATGGTTTGCATGGGACCACAGACATCGGCATGTATCAATTCAAGTATCTCTCTCTGTTTCTTCTCTGTATGCACTGAAAATTCTTCCCTATGCTGCTTACCTAGTGCACAAGCTTCACTTTCTATATGCTAATGTTTCAAAATTGGAATCCCTTCAACCATTGATTTATTTTGAAGTAGCACTAAGTCATTTTGGTTAAGATGTCCATACCTGCGATGCCATAGCTCTTCACTTGTCATAGTAGTAGATGTCAAAGCATGATGATTGGAATTTGTGACATCAAGCTTATACAGTGTTCCAATTCTTGTCCCTATGGCTATGATTTTATAATGATTCTGAATATCCTTTAGAACACAATGATAATACATAAATTCTACTTTCATATTTTTATCAGTTATTGATGCCTAGAACATACAACGAATCATGAATCTGTCTGTTTTGGCCATTAGGTAAATTCACACATATTTTTCCATAAACCTAAATCTTATGAGATCTGTTATCTCCTAAATATATGCGTGTTTCATATTTACTGTCATGATATTCATCAAACCACTCCTTAACACAAGACATATGGGATGATGCTCCTGAATCTATGAACCATGCATTTTCATCATCAATTTCTGCAGACAATGCAGCTTCAGAAATAAACAACTTTAAATTCTTAAAACCTTCACTCAAAAAGGTGTTAGCTTTCACATAATTTCCATTATGTTTTATGGGCATCTGTTTGGACTCATTATCTTTCCTCTTATAACAGTCTTTAGCATGATGACTAGGTTTTCCATAGTAAAAACAACCATCATTTCCCTTATCATGTGAACCATATTTTGAGTGAGTCATACCTCTGTTTCTTAGCTGAAACTTTCCTATGCTGTTTTTGTCCCATGGCTTGCCCTTGTATGGTTGTTTTCCTTTGGCCATCAATGATAATTTTGGAGTATGAGAGTCCATCTCAAACACCTTCATTCGTTATTCCTCTTGTAGAAGAATCCCTGTTAACTCAATAAATGTAGGTGGCGTTGTTCTACCTCCTAGACTTGAAATAAATACATGATAATATCTGATTAGACCTTTTAATGCAATAGTTACCTTGTCAGAATTCGAAACCTTATCACCAATTGCACTTAACTGATCACCTAAATCTTTAATCCAGGAAACATAGTTGGTGATATTCTCATTTGCTTCAATTTTTATGGACAATAACTTAGTCTTCAAAAATAGAATCCTATTTGAGTTTGTAGTTTCATGCAAACCTTTCAATATGTCCTAGGTATCCTTGGAAGTTTTACAATCTCTAATGTGCAAGATTATGTTGTCCTTGACAGACACCCGCAGCAGCACTTTTGCCTTTGTTTCTTGTTTCTCCCAATCTACAGCAGCCCCTGCAGGTTTGGTCTCATCTCCTTTTACTATAGTCCAGACATTCTATGCTTAAAAAATAGTCAAGACCTTAAATTTCCAGTCAATGTAATTGTCACCATCAAGCTTTGAAGCTTCATTCAGGTAATTTTCTGCAAAGGAATTATTTGACATTGCTGCTAAAAACTTAAAATAACTCAGAAAATATCTTTTCTTGGGTGAAAATATCTTCTCTTGCTGGTGATTGCAGATGGAATCCCCAACTGCATATAAGAGGAGGCTTCTTAATCTCCAAACCACAATTACCAGCTGAGTAGTACTGGTTTCACAAACTACACACTATACTGCAGCAAAAAACTCTCTCAGTAAACACGCACACAGTAAAACTTGCACAACGAAAACCCAAATGTGTTCAAGCTGGACCACAATTTGCTCCTTCATGCATAGCAAAGGATCCGTCCTCCTCACATGCTCTGTCACTCAACTACACTGCTACCTTGGCTGGCTCCCTTTACTCGGATCCACCACACTGGCAGCCTCCACGCACATCAACTCTGCTGGGTCACACTTCACTGCTCCCACACTGGTAGCCTCCACGCACAAAAACTCTGCTGGGCCACGCTTCACTGCTCCCACGCTGGTAACTTCCACTCACAACGATTCTGCTGGGCCACAAATGACTGTCTCGGCCTCAAGGCTCTCTCACAAAACCTCGGTGCTCTGATACCAAAACAGAGTAAACACAATATATAAAATAGAAGCAAACATAAAACTGAAGGTCCCAGCAAAAAAATGTTATTGAACTCAGAAAACTATTACAAATATATAGCTCTTTAGAGTCCTACAAACGAGGATCCGATTAACAACAGAAAGGAGGGAAATACGGAAATGGTTTCAACTGTTTCTAATTTAAGTAAATCTTCATTAATATCTAAGAGAAACCCAGTGTAAATAGCCAATTCACAAGTGGTAGTTATTTAAAGCTTGTATGTTGAGCGGGTAGTTACCGTATGAACAGAAATACATGTATATTTCAGGGAACTAAGTAGAGTTGTGATCTTATTGGTTGTTTAAATTTTTTAAGTGGTGCCAAGTTTGTGTTTATTTCATATTTCATGGGGATGAAATGTAAACGCAGAATGGACAATGCACTCAGCTAATACAATGGACAATGAAAGTTGCTATAAAAATAGCGATTTAATTTCACCAAGAGACACAATATAACCCATTTATTATAATCCATAATAGGCCTAAAAACCTGTAAGACTTGTCAAATTCAGTTGTTATCAGCCATGGTGTTATCAGTTGGGATAACGCAATAGCATTTAGAAATTCACTCTACTTCATAAAGACCCTTTTAATTGATGGACATCCTACCTTCCCATACCCCTAATGAATGCGTCAACCTACACCGTACCACAAGCCAATGAATGTTCTGTAATTTGAAGCCTTTAGTACCTTGAAAGGACAAGATATTTTATAGGCCGTGCAGGGAACAAGGCCAAACAATGAAATGGTGGAATTGTCCAATACAATACAAGAACCATGAAGTGCTACTTAATAGATATCATCATATGAAGTGAATATTTATATAAAATCAGACTTGCGCTTGCTTCATGTCTCTTCCCTAGCTCTAGTATAATGGGATCATACATTAGACAGGGCCATGAGTCCAAACTGCAAGTAGATAATTTCATTTCAGTAAACTACACGAACAACAAGGAGAAAGCCACATACGATAGAAGCAACAATACACATAAAGCAATAGTACACATTAGAAAACCATAGTAGAACCCAAAATCCATATCCATATCCCTCCACTTGGATTTAGTATTGATGATGAGTTTCCATTGATTGGAATATTTTCCATGAATTTAGAGATATGGTCTTGCCAGAGGAAAAATGGAATACTTAGCTCCTGTGTGTAGCCCAAAGATGACATAACAAGATAATGTTCAGAGCCAATCTTTGTCTTCTTTTGGTTGGTTTGATTGCATTTAACAATTGTAATCTTAATGCAAAAACAGGTTCAGTAGGATGGTGGTCAATGTAGAGAGATAGCCATGGGTTTTGACCCAAGGTGGTGACGGCCACAACCAACTTCCCCAGCAGCCAGGGAAATTGATAGTAGAAAAATTTGAGCAAATAAATTTCATCCATGCATAAGCATTCAATATGATGTTTTAGCATTTCTTGATTTTTTGAAAATGAAATGTTCTATCCTTTATTCTTATGAATGGGTGTTGAGAGAACACCATCGGCTTCTGAAAGTAACATGAGAAAAATTGCAGCCAGTTTATGTTTAAAAGAATTATTTGAGGAGAGGATTAATATAGGATACATTTAATCCAAAAAAAATCATAAGGAAGCATTTAATTTCAATTTCAAATGAAAGATTGATTCCCTTATATTAATACTTGTCAAGATTGATCAATTCTATATATCACAAATGAACTTGAATTTAGTCCTTTAGACTATCAATTCTAAATACATAAATTTTTTATTGAATTTAACTTAAATATATATTAGGTATCACAACACCTTTAGTCCATTTTTTATTACATGAAAGATCTTAAAGTCACAATACACAACTCAAGAGTATATCTCTAGTGATAGATGTGGAGATGAAAACATCTCTTCAATGTTTGGTTCTATAGAAACAAATGTCTTTTCGGATATAGATTGTACTACTCATACTTGTTGAAATGAAGAAGGAATACAATCCCTTGTTAGTGATGGTCTCGATACCATGTTCAAATATGGTTTGGGCATGGATGTTGAGCATATGTCATCTATAACTCTACCTTCAATTCAAACAAGGGGACTTGGTTCTTTCCCTTAGATTAATTTTTCATGGTGCTTGTTAAGATGTAAATATTCGTTGACTATTTAGAAGCACCCTTGTAGCAAAATGACATTTTACAAAAAACTTGTTTTGAAGAACTATGTAAATATCGATTACCATTTTATAATTTCGGATGATTGGTATAAGTTTTGATGGAGAGTTAGATATCTTTGGAGGGGAAACTACCATTTATGCTTTGATGAGCATACAATATCAATGATAGATGTTGAATTCTATGCCTATTTATATGAGTTGTATTTTCACCATTAGAACATTTGAATATTTTGTAAGAAGTGCGGTTTATATGTAGTGTGATTAGGTAGATAATGTGAGCTTTAGAATATGGTGTCTGTTAGTAAAATTTAAATGTGCCAACTACCTCTCTCAAACTTGAATGGGGATAAATATACTGTAATATCCCAAATTTTGGACCTACCATTTATAGGCATGAGCCTATTAATCATGATGATTATATTGATGTTTAATTTTTATATTGGGTCAAAGACCCCACTGCATATGAACATGATGATTTTCTTTGTATATTGGGTGTAAGCGAATTGTTGATGATATATGTATATATATGTTGGTTGTGTTGGGCATGGACCTTGAAGCACATGATTGATGAAATTATTTGTGTTGGGCGTGGAACCTGAAGCACATGATTGATGAAATATTTTCGGTTGGGCATGGACCCTGAAGCACATGATCAATGAGATGTTTTGTGTTGAGTGAGAGGCTCTGGAGCACATGAGCACTTACATTTGCATTGAGCATAAAGCTATGGAACACATGAAAATATAATTGGAAATGTTGGGCATAACCTCTGGAGCATTCCATGTTGATGTTGAGCATAAGCTCTGGAGCATCGGATCCTTGTCCATTGTATCCCTAAGTGTATTGTGAAAGTACATCCTAGCATTTAGTGTTGAGCGAGAGCTCTAAAATTGCACTATGTTTGTAAATCCCTGTTATAAGCGTTGAGTATGGGCTCTGTTAAGCGCTAGGGTTTACTGAAAATAATTAAATAACTTTCGAGTGAAAACAACTTGAGAAAAATATTGATCTCATCATACTTATTTATAAGTGATTAAATGAAATTTCAAATTTCTGTATTCTCATCAAGCACTGAAGAGCTACCACGTTATATGAGGGAAATACAACATGCAAAGATGTTTAGAGTTGCCTAGCCTAGTAGACCTGAACCATATTTCTACTTGACCTTCATGAAGAAGTGTCGTTAAGTCTAGTGATCATAATACATGATGCCCAAAGACAAATGTTAACAAGTATTTCAATACTATGTATTTTATACATAGTATGTATAAAGAATTAATTATGATTAATTATATAATTAAATAAAGAAAGAAGAGAAGCTCCACTAGTTATTATTTATTATTAAAGGTCTAATAAATAGTGAAATAGCCATGAAAGATTAACTAGGAACTAGTTAAAATTTCCTAGGTTAAGAATTAAAAATTACCCTAGTAAATAAAAAGGGTTAAATCAAGAAATGTGGGATTTCTTGATTTAACTGCCCCTTTGACTGAAAAGTCTCTCTATAAAGACTCAAGCTAAGCAAAGGCTTGGGGGTTCTAATTTTTTTTAGGAGAATTATTATTCTACTTGTTTTTGCTCTCAAGTGTTTTCTTGGAGAACTTTTCCTGCAAGGAAAAGAGGACTGATTCAGAACTTAACACTAGTTAGGAAACCCAACCTTAGGACCTCTAAGCTACTTGCATGTTGGATTCCAGCTCGGGGCGATCCGGATTAGAACCAAGAACGGTTTTGGGTCATGGTTGGGAGGAACGTGGTAGTTCCCAAGTGTTTTGGTCATCAAAATAAGAGGTCATATCTGTCTTAAATTGATAATGCTGGTTATTTAAAAAGTGTGGAGGTTCATTCATTACAGGAGCTTTAGGAAGATATATTACAGGTATGAGTTCTTAGTACGTCAAAGTTTATTTCTACGGTAAATGCTGGCTGCTTTATGTAAAATATTTTATATATATTTTATTAACCCTGGAATTGATTAGTTCTCTCCATATCTCCTATGGTTACATTTATTAAAATCTAACCCTAGACTGTGTATGCTATATTCTAGATTATATAATGAATATGTTAGATGAATGTTTCCAATGAATTTACTAAGCCTATGTAATTAATATTCTTCCTAGACTTTGCTAGGGTTTGTATTCTCTTCAATACTTCCTAGGGTAGTAATTATTTTCAGTGGTTGTATATAGCTAAGTTTTCATCTCTAAAGTTTGTTTTCTGTATTCATTCCATGTTCAGAAATTAATATTGTAAACTAGATAAATCCAGACGTGCTATTTGTTGCTCACCTAATATATATAAATCTACTCACATATTACATTTTTCAGTAGAGACATGTTTCAGATTTTAGTAGATTTAATCATAAGAGTAAGATTAGGAGGATTAAATATACTAAATAGATACCTTAGGGTATTACTTACAACTAGAACTATTTTATAAGATACTCATATATACATATAAATAAGGCCATTACGTATAAACATATTTGAAAACTATCTATACATTTAAATTCCAAAATTTAAAATAATATATCTTATTTAGTAAATCATATCATAAAAGCCATATCATAACTAATTGAATAGGAATCAATCCTTTATACAAATCCATTGTTTATATCTCTACACAGGCCACGACTTACACTAAGTATGTGGGCTGTATTTTACAAACCCATCAATCTCCATATAAATAACAATGCATACACTACCAGTGAGGTCGTAAGACCCTAGCTACAGCATGGCCTCGGCCAATAACATTTTTAATACATAGTCCATTAAATTTTACACCTATTGTAAGCATTGGCCATCGTGGTTTGCAACCCATGGATTTCCAAAAACCATTTTACAGAAGAACTAAATACCATAAACAATAATATTCAAGCTATCGCAACACTATGGGAAAGGCTCATGCCATTTACGGCATGGCCTTTACCCACACTGTCAAAACATTACAATATCCAAGCTAATCAATGGCATTACACACAGATCATCCGGTTGGGCGAATGCCTATGCTTTTAAAACCCCAACTCCATTTAAAATATAGTGCTTAATAAAAACGAAGAAGGAAATCGTATACAATATATCAAGCTAACCATTACTATTATGTCAAAACCATACACATATCTATTTACACAGAGATCCCAAGTATGGTACACAATTGCCATTAAATGTCAGGAACGAGGTTTACAGAGGCGTGGCAATGGGCTATGGCACCATTGCAAGCAATGATGCAGCCCATGGCTATAAAGCCCAAAACCAAAAATAACGACTTACATAATGAAAATGAAATTACATAGATCTGAATGGCCTACAAATCGATTCATGGCATAACACCTCAACTTTCAAAAACCCAAGTGTGTAATCATAAGCCCGAAGGTGAAATTGAAATTGCTACAGCATAAAACCCCAAGCAGTCGAAACTTAGCTTTGCCCACAGGGCTGAAAGGTGGAAAGCATCAGCTTGAATAGCAGGCTTACCGTGGCCTCATTTGCAATAAATTCGAGCTACATCAAAGTATGGAGCCACCCCATCATCGTTACCCTGCTACCTGCAACCACAACCCAATACCTGACAGGGTTGAGAAGTATAACTACGAAGGAGCCATGAAACTAAGCATAAAATGCAGTCATGAAACCAGAAGAAGTTTACCTTCCTCTCTAAGGCATAGTCTCCTTTGCAGCACAGTGTCGAGACCCATTTTTCTCCATAGACCTTAACCAAATGACCAAACTGAATCGTGAGCCAAGCCCTAAGCTTGGGGCTACCATGATTTCCAAGAATGATAAATGCACAAGCTTGTAACCACTATTGAGTTTCCAAACCCACTTTTCCATAGTTCAACATCGTTGCACTATCGTAGGTTTTATTCACCATGCTAAAAGATTTAAACCATGCTATGGCATGGTTTATACCATATGTTAAGTTTCCACCCAAATGCTATGATATGATACCATATTACAAACCTTGCATTATGATAGTATTACAATAATACTAGTCCATAGGTTGCACTAGTCCAAAGTCAAAGAACCCATGCCTAAGTATTTAGATAATGTTTAGACCATAGGTTTAGAGATTAGGGTTTTAATACTTTAGTAACAAGGTATTTATGCTTAAAGAACCATGGCGTATAAAGTATGCCATGATAACATCTCGGACTATAAAAATCCAAAGGTATTCTCTTAAACCAATATAATAACGTGTCAATAAAAGAACATAAGAGTTGTTAATAGGTATAGTTAGAATATACGTAGAACGTAATAATATTATTAATAGGTATATATGTAGAACGTAGAACGTAATATTTGTTAATATGTAAGAATATTCTTAATAGGTATTGTAAGGATATACGTAGAACATAAAATGTAATAATGACATATAGACTAACGAATTTAGAACATAACGAAGAATAATTAGTGTACAGGAAATTTATCCGTAGTAGCTACAATTGATGATAATGACACTTACCAAGTTATAAAACCAAGTCTATAAGCAACATAACAACTAGCAGCAGGCCCTCTAGGACCAAGATGGTCAACACACTTTACACCCAATTCCGTCCCAAAGTAATGAACTACGTAAGTAATTAAAAGAGGTGCCTTAGTTCGATTGAACTAAGTAAGCCTGCGTAACCAATTAATACCTCAGCTCTCAGATCATCATGGGAGAACAAGTCCCTCCACTCCACCACTTTATTCCCATCAACAAAGTTAAGTTAGTTTTTATTTAATAAACAAAGTACACATGTGCAGGAGTAAAACAATGATCTATACAATTCATTAATTCATCGACAGTAATAACTCAGATGTACAAATAGTTTAAATAACAAAATTAAGACATAAGAAGTAAAAAAACTAATAATCACTCAATGGATAAGAGATTAAGAAGACAATATGAGCAGTTTCTGAAGAGATCGAAAGTATAAGTAGCGCATGTAATTCCGCATGAGTAATAAAGATCCCCTTCGGGTAGTTTTCACTAGCCTATAATTTTTTTTTATTTTCAATTTTTGGGGACATTACAAGTGGTATCAGAGCCCAGTTTCAATACTGAGACACTTATGGGTACACCAGGAATTCATGCAAAGAAAATAAAGTGTGATAAGTAATTTTTGTTACTAACAATTTTTTTTGCTGCTATTAAAATTTTTTACAGCATTGTTCAGTTTATGAATACTAAGGAAGAAAACAGCCGGCAGAAAGAATTGACCACCCCCACTTCGGAAGTGAACTTGGTGGTTGAGCTAAACTCTGATGTGCTGAAAACTTTGCATAGTCTTTAAGATGAACTGAAAAGTTTCAGAGAAGACAGTCTAAATGAAAGAAAGGAACAACAAGCTATAAATGAAGCATTATTGTGTAACATGATGGGAGGGAGTCCGCAAGGTAAACCTACCCAATCCACCAACATATCTAAAAGAGAACTGTACAACGAGCAAACCAGCAGCCCAAGAGAAGAAGAAAAAGAAGATACACCTCACACAACTAAAGGAGATCATAACAGTACTACTAGTGATGAATCACTTTCTCCATGGAGAAAGAAGCAAAGAAGTGATGACAGTCTTCAGGGGGGAGTTTCGAAAAATAAGAGCGTTGACCTATGAAGGTGAAGTAAATATGGGAGAAAAGGCTGGAGAATGGTTGTTGGGAATGAGTAAGTATTTCTAGGTTCATAACTATTCAAGTGTGATGCAGGCTAGGCTTTCCATCTACAACCAAAATGGTAAGGTAGCAAGATGGTGGCGAGATTTAAAGCACACCAAGAAAGATGATCTGCAAGAAATAAGCTAGGAAAAATTTCGAAGGATTTTCCAAGAAAAATAGATGTGAGAAAGGTTCTTTGGCCGCAACGTAAAAGAGTTCCATGAACTACACATGGGGTCCATGACTATGGACGCATTTATAAACAGATTTCTAGATCTGTTGCATTATGTACCGTATATCAAAGAAGAGAAGGTGAAGATCGAATAGTTCCTATGATGTCTTCCTCCCAGTTTTCGGGACAGGATTGAATTCGACATGCCAAAGACTTTGGATACTGCACTACACAAGGCGTGACTCTGCTATGAGCATGGGAAGTTATGGCAAGAAAACTAGAACCAAAACAGAGAAAAGTCTATAAACTTTTATGATAACCGCAAGCCTGGGTCAAACCCGTAGCCTTATAGAAAGCAAAATAGTAGCTTTCAAGCGAACAAGAACTTCAACAAAACTGGTACAAAGCCTTATGTACTAGCCCCTAATGGTAATAAGAAAGTGGCGAGTGGAGCCAATGCTACTCCTTTAACGATCAAGTGCTGGAAGTGCAATGGGCCGCATTATTCCCGAAATTGTAAGAACAAGAACAATGGAGTCTTGCATAATATACAGGAAGAAACTACCATTGAGGATATAGCGGGAAACCCGTGAATGAATGCAGCATTAGATGGTTGACGAGCAGACCATCAAGCTACAATGGTCAAGATTGAAGGTAAGATCTTGAATACCTCTGTTTCAATACTTATTGATCTTGGTGCTTGCTTGAGCAATGTTGCACCTAAGATTGTTGATTTATGCAAGTTAGGAAAAGTAAAGCATGATAAACCTTGGCTGGTATAGTTAGACCCCAGTACAAAATGGAAGGTTTTGGAAATTTTTAAAGAATGTGAAGCAAACTTGAATGGTTTCCTTACCAAGGTAAACCTGAACATCCTACCTTTAGGATCGTACGATATTCTTATCGGCATGGACTGGTTGGAACAACACCATGTCATGCTCGATTGTCTACACAAGTATATCTTGTGTACTGATAGCCAAGGGAACCAAATGAAGGTTGAAGGCATCCCAAAGATATTTTATGTAAGACAGATCTCTGCCTTATAAGCAAAGAAGTGTGTTAGGAAGGGTTGCAAGTTGTTTGCAGTTAGGATTCGAGACGTAGATTCTAATAGAGAACAATGCATAGAATAATTCCCCGTTCTTGAAGAATTCAAGGATGTGTTTCCCGAGGAAATCCCTGGATTACCTCCGAAACGAGACCTAGAATTTTCCATCGAATTGAACCCAGGATTAGTTCCAAAATCCAAAGCCTCTTATCGCATGAGTGCACCAGAATTAGTGGAACTCAAACTGCAGTTGCAGGAGTTAATAGAGAAGGGGTATATCCAACCCAGTGTGTCCCCTTGGGGAGCACCGAATTTATTCGTAAAGAAGAAGGATGGTACAATGTGGATGTGCATTGATTACCATCAGTTGAACAAAATGAATATAAAGAACTGTTACCCACTCACTAGGATCGATGATTTGTTCAACCAGGTGGGAGGAGCCAAAATATTTTCGAAGATTGACCTGTGATCCGGGTACCATCAGGTATGGATCTGAGACGAAGGTATTCCCAATGTTTCCTTTCGTACGAAGTACGTGCACTACGAGTTTGTAGTGATGTCATTTGGGTTGACCAATGCACTCACAAACTTTATGTGTATGATGAACATCATATTCAGTAAATATATGGATAAGTTTGTACTAGTCTTTATTGATGACATTCTAGTTTATTCCTAGAATAAAGAGGAACACGAAGAACACCTTTGCATAGTACTTTAAGTGTTGAGAGAACACCAGCTCTATGCTAAGTTTACTAAAAATAATTTTTACAAACCACAAATACAGTACCTAGGTCACATCATATCCAAGGCAGGAATAGCTATGGACCCAGAAAAGATTCGAGCGATAAAGGATTGGCCTACCTCGACTAGTGTCACTGACATTAGGTCATTCTTGGGATTAGCTGAATATTATCAAAATTTCATTGAGAACTTCTCAATAATCACTTGCCCCATGACATCTTTGCAAAAGAAAGCGAACAAGTTCTTATGGACTGACAAGTGTGAAGAAAGTTTTCAAAAGCTTAAGCAGCTTTTGATGACCGCACCAGTGTTGTGGATTGCGGATCCCGAGGGGGATTTCATTGTATGCATGGATGCAAGCAAGGACTTGGAGGAGTGCTCTTGCAAAATGATCATGTGATCTGTTATGAATCGTGAAAATTAAAAGAGCATGAGTAGATTTATCCCACGCACAATCTTGAGCTAGCGGCCATTATCCACGCTCTGAAGATGTGGAGGCACTACCTCATGGGAAGGAAGTTCCTTATAAAGATTGACAATATGATTCTAAAGTATTTATTTGATAAAACCGATCTGAATGTGAGGCAAGCCAGATGGTTGACTTTCCTGAGTGAGTATTACTTTGAACTAAAGCATATTAAGGGCAAAGCAAACAAAGTTGTCAATGCTTTGAGTCGACAAACTCATATGATATATGAGGTGACCCTGAGTCAAAGTTCTGTAGATTTTCATGAGAAGATTACAATGGCCAACAAGGTTGACCCGTTCTATGTGGAAATCCTTAAGAAGGTCCAAGAGGACCGGTTGTTTCAACAACAGAAGGAATGCAAGGTGGATGAATTCGGACTACTATGGTCCAAGGATAGATTATATGTTTCAAGTGGAGGGAACATTTGGTCAAGAATCCTCACAGAATTTCATAGGGCACCCTACTCAGGGCACCTGGGATATCAAAAGATGATATCTTCTGTCAAGAGACACTTTTTCCTGCCTAAGTTAAAGGCCGACATTGCAATGTTTATTACAAAATGTTAGGAATTACAACTAGTTAAAGTTGAGCACCAGCATCCTTCAGGATTGCTATAGCCATTTCCCATTACAGAATGGAAGTGGGAGGTTATCAGTATGGATTTTATTACTGGCTTACCAAAAAGCAAGAAGCACAATGATTCCATCTTCGTAGTCATTGACAAGATGTCAAAGGTAGCACACTTCATCCCCGTGAAATCGACCTACAAGTCCATGAACATTGCCGATATCTTCCTAAAAGAGATATTTAGATTGCATGGGATACCCAAAGCAATTATCTCAGATCGAGATGTTAAGTTTACAGGAAACTTTTGGAGATCTTTATTCTCTGGATTAGAGACGTAGCTGAACTTTAGCATTGCTTATCACCCGCAGACGGATGGGTAGACTGAAAGAGTAAACCAAATTGTTGAAGACATGCTTTGAATGTATGTCATGAACAACCTCACCAAGTGGGAGGATTATCTGCACCTTGCATAGTTTTCATATAACAACGGGTATCAGGATTCCGCCAATATGAGTCCTTTTGAGGTACTCTATGGAAGGAAGTGTAGGACCCTAGTTACTTGGGACAGTCTAGTGGATCGGCTCATGTTAGGGCCTGACTTGTTATTGGACTTGGAATAGTTAGTTAGCAAGGTCCATGGAAACCTTAAAGAGGCACAAGACCGTCAGAAAAGTTATGCGGATAAGGAAAGGAAAGATAAATACTATCAAGTAGGTGAGCATGTCTACTTGAAAGTGAAAGCAAAATGGAGCTCGTTGACCTTGGGTAGGTGTGGTAAGTTAGCACCTAGATTTTGTGGACCTTTTGAAATTCTAGCCAAGAAAGGACTGGTGGCTTATGAACTAGCATTACCTACGCACATAAGAGTTCATAATGTTTTCCATGCATATTTACTAAAGAAATATGTTTATGACACTAAGCATGTCATTGATTGATAATTATTACAGGTGAAACCTAAAGGGGAATTTTCCCCTGAGCCTTTGCATATATTGGACAAGAGAGAAGTGCAGCTTCAGAAGCGCATTGTAGTCCAATTGAAAGTGCAATGGAAGCACTTTGAGGTAGATGAGGCTACCTCGGAGAATAAGGCCACCATGGTTACTAGAACCAAGAATGGTTACAGATCATGGTTGGGATGAACGTGGTAGTTCCAAAGTGATTTGGTCATCAAAATCACAGTTCAGATTTATCTTAAATTGATAATGTTGGTTATTTAAAAAGTGTGTAGGTTCAACCATTAAAGGATCTTCAGGAAGATAAATTAGAGGTATGAGTTCTTAGTATCTCAAAGTTCATTTCTTGGGTAAATGCTGGATGCTTTATGTAAAAGCTTTATAATATATTATTAACCCTGGAATTGATTGGTTATGTCCATATCTCCTAGGGTTACATTTCTTGAAATCTAACCCTAGACTATCTATGCTATCTTCTAGATTATGTAATGAATATGTTACATGAATGTTTCCAATGAATTTACTAACCCTATGTAATTAATGTTCTGCTTAACTATGCTAGGGTGTGTATTCTTTTCAATACTTCCTAGGGTAGTAATTATTTTCATAGGGTCTATATCGCTAGGTTTCCATCTCTAAAGTTTGTTTTCCCTATTCATTCCCTATTTAGAAATTAATATTGTAAACTAGATAAATCGAGACCCGCTATTTGTTTCTCACCTAATATTTATAACTCTACTCACATATTACATTTGTCAGAGACATGTTTCAGATTTTAGTAGATTTAATCATAAGAGTAAGATTAAGAGGATTAAATGTATTAAACAGATACCTTAGGGTATTACTTACAACAAGAACTATTTTATTAGATACTCATATATACATATAAATAAGGCCATCAGGTATAAACATATTTGAAAACTATCTATACATTTAAATTCCAAAATTAAAATAATATATCTTATTCGGTAAATCATATCATAAAATCCATATCATAATGAATTGAATAGGAATCAATACTTTATACAAATCCATTGTTTATATCACTATATAGGCCACGACTTACACTAAGTATGTAGGCTGTATTTTACAAACCCATCAATTGCCATATAAATAACAATGCATACACTAGCAGTGAGGTCGTAAGATCCTAGCTACAGCACGGCCTTGGCCAATAACATTTTTAATACACAGTCCATTAAATTTTATACCTACTGTAAGCGTTGGTCACCATGGTTTCCAACCCATGGATTTCCACAAACCATTTTACATAAGAACTGAATACCATAAACAATAATATACAAGCTATCGCAACAATATGGGAAAGGATCATGCCATTTATGGCATGGCCTTTACCCATGTTGTCAAAATATTACAATATCCAAGATAATCAATGGCATTACACACAGAGCATCCGGTTGGGCGAATTCCTCTGCTTTTAAAACCCCAACTCCATTTAAAATATAATGCTCAATAAAAACGCAGAAGGAAATCACATACAATATATCAAGTTAACCATTTCCATTATATCAAAACCATACATATCTATTTACAAAGAAACCCCAATTCTGGTAGACAGTCACCATTAAAGGATGGGAACGAGTTTTACACAGGCATGCCAATGGGCTATGGCACCATTGCAAGCAATGGTGCAACCCATGGCTATAAATACCAAAACCAAAAATAACGACTTACATAATGAAAATGAAATTACATAGAGCCGAATGGCCTACAAATCGATTCATGGCATAATGCCTCAACTTTCAAAATCTCAAGTCTGTAATCATAAGCTCAAAGGTGAAATCGAAATCGCTACAGCATAAAACCCCAACCAACAATCAATCGAAACTTAGCTTTGCCCACAGGGCTGAAAGGTGGCAAGCATAAGCTTGAATAGAAGGCTTACTGTGGTTTACTATGGAAAACCCACCCTCTAATAAACCACAACCTAACCCAAACATGAACCCAAAACCAAACCTGGAGGGGGATCAAGATCGAAACTCACAGATTATTGCGTGTTTGGCGTCATTGAGGCGCCTTACCTCATCTATTAGAGGGGGGGATCATTTGAGAGAGTCTTTAGCTGATGCATTGGACACAATAACAAACACAATTGCCAATGCCCAAGGAGATCTGTACAACATTAGCTCATACAAAGAATCCAGGAGGCAATACTACTCTGATAGATTGAGTTATAAAGACATCAAAGCCCTTAAAATTACAAAATACACATTATTTTCATTATTTTCATTATTCCATCCATCAGTCAAGCACACATTTCCATAGACTGGTGCATTGAACCAAATATAAAGGCCAATTGGATGGATCATTGGTATATGGTCTTCGACGAAGACCCTCATGGTAATAGGGACATCCCATTTTATTTCCTTAGGAAGTTGTATGCAGAATTCAACCTAGGGAAACATGTTAACTACTTTCATATCTTAGGATTCGAGGGTGTTGGTAATGGGATGACCCAAGATAGGAAAGGGAACAGGACGGATCCTAACCGTGTGTCATGCCCTCCACGCACACCAAAAATCCCTCAGCTATATCCTCCTACGGGTCCTATGATTGAGGATACACAGGAGGAATTATTTGACTTGGCAGAAACATTGCTTCAGCATGGGACTGATGTCCAAGGCAATGTAGACCAAGGGGATGGCACTTCTAAGGTGGGCCCATCTATAGATCACACAGGAGATGTAGAGCATTCAGAGCGTCGTGTTACTCCACACCCTTGCACATTGTGTGGAGGCATATGCTATGACCTTGATTCAGACTTTTGAGACGATGGATTACTTCGCTTTGTAAGTAAAACTCATTATTTTCATATTATCTTTTGTTTCATATTAAAATTTTCAATTGTTTCACAATTTTTTTCTATTTAATTATCTAACAAATTACGTGAACAAATATACAGTTGGTGTCCCATGGCACACCAGAGTCACATAGTCCACCGATCAATGTTGAGACATTGATGCGGTTGTCAATATTGCATATGGGTTTGGTTCTTCACCAATAGGGGTAAGAACTATACTTGTTAATTTGTCAACTTTATTTACATATTTATAGTATAGATTGTAACGTTCAATACATCCTAATTTTGATACAACATGTTTTATGCAGGGTGATCAGGATGAGTACATTGTATCTCGGCCTATTCCCTCTCATGCAGAGGTAGATTCCCAAACACATGTATTATTTTAAATATGATTTTAATTATGTTTCTCTTTCTTTGGAAAAATCATTTTTTGTCCATCATGTACATGTCTCATTTTCTTTGTATTATCTGACATTGACATATGTTACGTTATGCAGGGAACCATTAAGCCATTGGTGCTTGAAGAGCACCAATGCAAGGTTGTTGCCGACCCTCCTCTTCCCCCCCTCCAGGTACATGTATGTTTCACTTTCTTTGGAAACATCATTTTTCGTCCATGTAATATATATGTCTAAGATTCTTTTTATTATCTGAATTTAACATATGTCATTTTATGCAGGATTCTATTGAGGCATCGGTGCTTGAAGAGCACCAGATTGATGACCCACCTATCACAAGCGAGTAGGTATGTTTATGTTTCACTTTCTTTGAAAATATCATTTTTCGTCCATGTAGTATATATGTCTAAGATTCTTTTTATTATCTGAATTTGACATATGTTATTTTATGTAGGATTCTATTGAGGCACCGGTGCTTGAAGAGCACCATATTGATGACCCACCTATCGTGAGCCATCAGGTACGTTTATGTATCACTTTCTTTTAATTGTGATTTTAATGATTCAACATGTACTTTTTTATTTTTTTGAAATAATGTAATTGTATCTTTATCCTTTTGTACATAGGAACATGAGTTAGATGAATATGTCCAAAAAGCAAGCTTATTCGCTAGTACAAGTAGAAGTCCTTTTTTCTCGTTCATACTTAATTGATCCACTGGTTACACACCTCCTCTGACAAGGTAGCAGGTAAGTTTATGTATCACTTTCATTGTACGTTTATGTATGGCTTTCCCTGATTTGGTGCTTTCTCTTTGTACGTTTTTGTAGGTTTATGTATCGCTTTGACATATGTTACTTTATGTAGGAACCTATTGAGACAGTGGTGCTTGAAGAGCACCAAAGCGAGGTTGTTGTCAACCCACCTCTTCCCCCCCAGCGAGGTACATGTATGCTTTTATTTCTTTGGTAACATCATTTTCCGTCCGTGTAGTATATATGTCTCTGATTCACTGTTTAATCTGAAATTGACATATATGTTACTTTATGCAGGCCCCTAGTGAGGCACCAGTGCATGAAGAGCACCAAATCGGTGACCCACCTTTAACGAGCCAGCAGGTATGTTTATGTATCGCTTTCTTTGTATGTTTGTGTATCGCTTTCTC
This sequence comes from Pseudotsuga menziesii, assembly GCA_001517045.1. NCBI lineage: Eukaryota > Viridiplantae > Streptophyta > Pinopsida > Pinales > Pinaceae > Pseudotsuga > Pseudotsuga menziesii. The sequence goes on along the minus strand of LPNX010414955.1, from coordinate 40,966 downwards.
TGATTTGGTGCTTGAAGAGACCCAAATTGGTGACCCATCTCTTCCCCCCCAAGGTACATGTATATTTGTTGACATTGGCATATATATATATATTTTTATGTAGCTTGATAGTGAGCAAGTGGTGCTTGAAGAGCACCCAATCAGGGTCGCTGTTAGTGAGGCACCACGACCCACCATTACTTACTCACGTACAGTAAGTAAAAATGTTATTTTGGTTTTGGAATTTGAACAAATGTACATAGAATTTTTAAAGGTTGGTAAATTAACTTACAAAATTTGGTTTTTATGCAATCTCCATTGATGCAACCTATCCCTCTTGTTCAGCGACGGGGATCACCAGTGAGCAGTCGGAAAAGAAATATAGACTTCTCCGAAGACATTAGCAGTGGCAGTGAAAGGGGGGATAACTAGAATAAATGTAGAGGGGGGATACATAGATGTAAATTTTTGTTCGTATACACACGGATATACTTTTTGATCCACTATTTTGTATTATGGGCATGTGGCATGACAATTTTTGTAACATTATTTCTATACATATATAATATAAAGCAAGGTTCAAATTTATACATATATGGTTGACTTGATCTTGGAACATGATATGTGTGGTTCACCTATGTGATATAATGATATGTGTGGTTCACATGTGTGCTAACTTATGAATTTCCAATACTTAAAGGAAGAATTTACGACTCATCAACTTTTTAACATTATGGCTATCCTCAACTTTTTAAAATCATAACCATACCATACACTAACTAAATTACATACACTAACAATCATAACACTATGTCATGCATGGATGTGTAATATATACCATATCATACCCTACAATACCCTATGATACTAGCATCATAAAATTCTAACATACAATAACATACCCTACAATACCCTTTGACACTAACATCATACCATACTAATATACCATACCATTGTAATATACTCTACACTAACATCATAACACTAAGTCATGCATGCATGTGTAATATACCATATAATACCCTACAATACCCTATGATACTAACATCATACCATACTAACATACAATAACATACCCTACATTACCCTATGACACTAACATCATACCATACTAACATACAATAACATACCATAACATAACATACTAACAATATACCATAACACTAAGTCATGCATGCATGTGTAATTTATACCATATCATACTCTACATGTCAAAACCCCAAATTTTCACAAAAATTTAAAATTTTGAGATAACATAAAATGTTGAAAACTGCGGTTTACTAACAGCTAAGGTTAGTAGTAAAATAAATAGTCAAATGATTAGTATTACATAATCTCAATTACGTTAACTAAGCAGTTTCCTTTTTGTAACATGAGTAAGGTTTACTTGCGTATTGTTTTATTTCAGTTTACTAATGAGTCTTCTTTATGACAAGTAGGTGGAATCTAACTTTGAATCTTGGGCTTACTTAGCATTTATGCTAACGCAGAAAGATTACTGGTTCTTACAGGTTTATAGGTATGATCGAGCGAGTAGCATTTTAAATTTCATAAAGTATCCAGAAGTGTTTCTATTTGCAAGTAATAAGCTTAGTAAATAAGCTGCTAAATTCCACGCAACTTCCATGAGGTAAAAATAGTTTATTTTCTTCAGTTTTTCTTGTAAACAAAGTTCAAATAATTGAGTTTCTTTCTTTATCGTACATAGCGACAGTAAAGATACTTACTGTGGCTCTAAACTTGTAATATTAGTTGCATAGTAACTTCTACTTTTAATATGCATATCTTGCAACGTTATACTGATTGTACTATTGGTTATTATACATTATCATACTACTTACTTGAGTATCAAGCTTATCGATATTTATCTTCTGTAGGGAAACTTACAGCCTGCAAACTTCTTGACATTATAAGTTTGATTAGTGTAAAAACAATAGTGTCTTTTCACATGAAAACACTGTTTTCCTATACTTCTTAAATCTATGTCAATCCATGTGCTTCTATTGATTATAGACTTGAGTAGGATCATTCTATTGCAATTCTTATTATTTCTATAATACTTTTCTTGTATTAAGTTACTGTTTACAAACAGTTTCTAAGGTTGATGTTTTTTATAAAGTTCAACCTTCTATTTTATGATAAGCACCAGTTATTTTGTATAAACATAAACCATTCTACCAAATATATAGACATGGTAAATTACCAGCAAAATGCTAAGTTGAAAAACAACCATAATCTATTAAAGTCTAAACGAATTTGAACTATTATAAAGAATTCATAATTGTGTTCTATTACTATACTAGCCAACTTTATAGATTACTACCAATGATTCGTTGGTTTTTATAAGGCTTATGAACATACATAAACTATTTTGTTTATAGACATACAAGTCTAAAACAAAGTTGAACTTGTAAAGAGTTCATGATTCTTTATAATTGTCACAACTTGAAATGTTGGTTTAAAAGAGTATAACCATACATAGACCACAATGTATTTTAATATAGAAAACTATAGTTGTTTGATGGTTTTTAACAATTCAACTTGGAATCTTCTATATAACAAATGATTACTATATTTACTAGGGTCAATGTTAATGAAATATGGTTTACCAAACATCCATATCGTGTTATCAAAATTACGATATGATGGACATATGATTAGCGATGAGATAATTCTATGCACGGTTGTTTTCGGGTTAAACCAAAGTTCAAGTGGTGACACCTTTTTCTAGGTCAACGTTAATTAAACGTTGTTATCCCAATGCTGAACTAACATACCATAATATGAGCACTATATTTGAATTACGACGTGATAACAAGGTATATAATATAGTGTATGCATTGTATGAATAAAATCATTGTTTAAATGATTGGAAAATGTTTGTAGTGCAGGTGATTATGGAACTCGACCCACACATGCTTTGATTTTTCCTGAGACATGTGGTCATCTCGTAGCCATATATTGTAGAATATAAAAATTCTACAACCCTAACACCTTGTCATTCTTCCTCTGCAGTTTAAGCTGTCCTTCGGCTGCTCTGCAAGCTTTCCACGGTGGCCGTGGGTTCTTTCTTGTTCCATCTTGCTCCGAGATTTGAGTGGTTGTTGCTATAGTTGTCAATGCTTAGCCTTAAGGACATTTCTTTGTAATTGTGGGTTTCATCTTTCAAGAGTTGTTGGTTTCGCTGCACTTGGCTTGCGGCCTGTCTAAACTGCATTTTTCTCTTTTCTTAGTCTGTCACTACTGTGCAAAGCTGAGAGTTTATTTGCTGTTTGAGAGTGCTTTGCCTTCAGTGCAGGGTTTGGAAAAACTATAAGCACTCGTTTCCATTGGTGACAGTCTCTACATAAGACTGCTCGACATTCATGTAACAGGTAATTTATTAGTGTTGTTTTATCTTATAGCATGTGTTTTTCTTTTACAAAAGGGTATACAATATTTTGAGAACTTCATACATACTGACTCCTTGTAATGAAATCTCCTTGCAGGGCTTCAGGCTACATGCACCAACCGTGGATAAAAGTACATCGACTGTCTTCGAAGGTCGTGGCTTTATACGGGTAAGCCCTGTGGTCGAATTTTGGGTTCTTTCCCTACTTGTATGAGGGTTGTCGATTGGAGTAACCTTGAACTGGGAATCTTTTCTAGGCTTGCCATTAGCTTTGCAGTCTCTTTTAAAGGTCGTTGTTGTTTTTAACAACTTTTCAAACCCTCGCTAGTCGATGGTAGACTCAGCTGTGAGTTGAGTGTTGTATTTGGTTTTTAATGTTCAGCCTTATGGCTTATTAATATAAAACAATAGTTTTTGTTGAGACAGTTCTGTCTTTGAGCTTGGACTCGGTTTACAGTGTTACTATTTGATACTCTGTGTACTCAGGGTTTTTTCCTTTCTCGACTGTGAATGAAGTCATTTACTATTTAATGTACTCTGTAAAAGATTATTGTTAATGATTTTAAGACTATCACTCAGTCATGGTTAATTTATAAATATTACTCGTTTTGCTCAGAAATATGAGCTAGGGTTCTCGTGTAAGAAACCATGGTTTAAACAAATTGTTCAATTTAATTTTAATAAGTTCTGTTACTTTGTTAATTTGGTCTTTAACTAGTGTTACATATGTGTTGAGAAAAATTCCAGTTATATCATTACAATTGTCTTTTTATTTTTCCTTAATGAACGGTAACAATTTATATTAGTTTAGTTGTTTATAAAATAATTAATGCAAGTAATTGGATTATAGCTTAATGCGTGTCATTTGTAAATATGATATTTGTTTAGGGTTTCGACCCTGTAATTTATTTTTACTGGTATATCCTGTTTGTAATTTTTAAAACAGTTCTTTTTATAAATAATCATTTATTTAAATGTTATTTATTATCATATTTTATTTGTTTTATGTAATAAATTACAGATAGAGTTTATTTTGAATTCATTGAAAAGATGTATATAAAATCTGTAACTTAGTTTTATTCTTTATAATTTAAAAATTTTAATAACACCCTACTTGGGTTTGATTATTTGTTAGACTTCATTTAGTTGTTTATACTTGTAAATAAACTAAGTATTTGTAGTTTTAATTCTTTATTTAGCTGAAAGTAAATAAGTAGTTTGACTGGGTCATTTCTACTGCACATGCTATAGGTTAATAAATAAACACAAGGAAATACATACATACATACATACATACATACATACATACATACATACATACATACATACATACATACATACATATATATATATATATATATATATATATATATATATATATATATAGCATAACAGAGTTTACCCTTTTGCATATTTTGATTTCAATAAAAGATAATGTACTGTGTATAAGAATAACATCTTATCTACTAGGGTAATTTGTTAATATGATAATCCTTCTACCTGTAATGAGTTCTTGCTATTTCTTTTCTAGCATACTTACATAAACAAGCTGGTTAAACAATAAACATAAATAAACAGGTTATTGTTTTTTTCTGATAATAATCTACACACATAAATAAATTACTTGCTACTACAAAATGCATAACATATCTAATCATTTCAGTCTCTTATCACTTCCTTCATTTACTTTAAATACTCTGTCTGTGCTAGAGTGTGGTTTGGTCCTTCCAGACGTGGTAAAACACAGATTAGAATTATTTTCATCTATTCAGATTCATTCCTTCACTAATCCAAAAAGATTACTAACTCTTAACATTTTACAACTAAATACTTAACATTCAGTTAGTGGTCAGATCCATATTTTACCATCTAACACAGTAAAACAAAAAGATTGTAGAACTTGATTAAGCTGGACAACAATAGTGTTAGGAGGCCGTTCCTCCCTACCAGCTCCTGGAGAGCACTCAAACAATGCTTCCTCAGGACCCCCGAGCCTATTCTTGGTCTCCTTGGATGAGAACTGGTGGAGCAAGCAAACAATAGACTAGTCCAATGACTTAGTAAACACTCTGCACTCAGCAGTAATATCCTTTAGCTGAAAATATGCACTAGATCACTTAGCAGTTAACCCCTCAAACTCTTTCCACAAATTCCCTTTCCATTGAATTTCTCTGAAGTACATTCACCTGAATGATCACTTCTCTAGAATGAGCAGCCTCATCTCTCTTCAATGGGAATTTTTATAAAGATTTCCTAGGTCTTTTGGGTTAGTTGTCATTAATTAAGCCACCTGCTTTGATCCCACTTTCTTGGGGGATCATGACCCCAAATGTAGGGAGGTTGTCACCTGCAACAGTTGGAAGAGGTTTGAGGATGCTGAGACTTATATTTTTTCTCTCCATCCAGTATCCTCCACCAAATTGACCAGTAAAAACTCTTTTAACAGCTCTCCTAAGCTGTTGTCTCCACTTTTTATTTATTTATAATTAAAATATTCATAATTACATTCGATATCCTTGACTCTATTGAGTCATCAATTACAACTTAGCATAAAATTTAACATATTGTCTTTAAATAAAATCAAATAAGATAATATTATTTTTTGCAAAATTGGGGCATGTGACACTACAATACCCTATGATACTAACATCATACCATACTAACATACATCATACCCTACAATACCCTACAATACTAACATACCATACCATTGTAATATACCATATACTAACATCATAACACTAAGTCATTCATGCATGTGTAATATACCATATCATACCCTACAATACCCTATGATACTAACATCATACCATACTAACATACAATAACATACCCTACATTACCCTATGACACTAACATCATACCATATTAACATACAATAACATACCATAACATAACATACTAACAATATACCTCAACACTAAGTCATGCATGCATGTGTAATATATACCATATCATACCCTACAATACCCTATGATACTAACATCATACCACACTAACATACATCATACCCTACAATACTAACATCATACCCTACAAACACTAAATTGGTTGAAGTAAACCCTAGTTCCATCTCATTATTTGTCAACCCTAGTGATAGCATGCAAAGTGTTGTTCATGAAAGCCTAGTTGGTTTCTGATTTGTACATGGCCATGTGTTTCTAGTTCCCTCTCTTAACATGCAAATTGCTCACTAAACCCTAGTTCCATCTCATACCTTGTCAACCCTAGTTGGAGCATGCAAATTGGTGTTCATGAGAGCCCAGTTAGTGCATGCAAGTATTGGTGATCATGTGTTTCTAGTTCCCTCTCTTAAATTGCAAATTTCTCCCTAAACCCTAGCTCCATCTCATACCTTGTCAAGCCTAGTTGGAGCATGCAAATTGGTGTTCATGAAATCCTAGTTGGTGCATGCAAGTATTGGTGATCATGTGTTTCTAGTTCCCTCTCCTAACTTGCATGATTGCTCACTAAACCCTAGTTCCATCTCATACCTTGTCAACCCTAGTTGGAGCATGAAAATTGGTGTTCATGAAATCCTAGTTGGTGCATGCATGTATCGGTGATCATGTGTTTCTAGTTCCCTCTCCTAACTTGCATGATTGCTCACTAAAACCTAGTTCCATCTCATACCTTGTCAACCCTAGTTGGTGCATGCAAATTGGTGTTCATGAAAGCCTAGTTGGTGCATGCAAGTATTGGTGATCATGTGTTTCTAGTTCCCTCTCCTAACTTGCATGATTGCTCACTAAACACTAGTTCCATCTCATACCTTGTCAACTCTAGTTGGTGCATGGAAATTGGTGTTCATGAAAGCCTAGTTGGTGCATGCAAGTATTGGTGATCATGTGTTTCTAGTTCCATCTCTTAACTTTCAAATTGCTCACTAAATCCTAGTTCCATCTCATACCTTGTCAACCCTACTTGGAGCATGCAAATTGGTGTTCATGAAATCCTAGTTGGTGAATGCAACTATTGGTGATCATGTGTTTCTAGTTCCCTCTCCTAACTTGCATGACTTCTCACTAAACCCTAGTTCCATCTCAGACCTTGTCAACCCTAGTTTGTGCCTGCAAATTGGTGTTCATGAAAGCCTAGTTGGTGCATGCAAGTATTGGTGATCATGTGTTTCTAGTTCTCTCTCATAACTTGCATGATTTCTCACTAAACCATAGTTCCATCTGATACCTTGTTAACCCTAGTTGGTGCATGCAAATTGGTGTTCATGAAAGCCTAGTTGGTGCATGTAAGTATTGGTGATCATGTGTTTCTAGTTCCCTCTCTTAACTTGCAAATTGCTCACTAAACCCTAGTTCCATCTCATACCTTGTCAACCCTAGTTAGAGCATGCAAATTGGTGTTCATGAAAGCCTAGTTGGTGCATGCCAGTATTGGTGATCATGTGTTTCTAGTTCCCTCTCATAACTTGCATGATTTCTCACTAAACCATAGTTCCATCTGATACCTTGTCAACCCTAGTTGGAGCATGCAAATTGGTGTTCATGAAATCCTAGTTGGTGCATGCAAGTATTGGTGATCATGTGTTTCTAGTTCCATCTCTTAACTTGCAAATTGCTAACTAAACCCTAGTTCCATCTAATACCTTGTCAACCCTAGTTGGAGCATGCACATTGGTGTTCATGAAGGCCTAGTTGGTGCATGCAACTATTGGTGATCATGTGTTTCTAGTTCCCTCTCCTAACTTGCATGATTGCTCACTAAACCCTAGTTCCATCTCATACCTTGTCAACCCTAGTTGGAGCATGCAAATTGGTGTTCATGAAAGCCTAGTTGGTGCATGCAAGAATTGGTGATCATGTGTTTCTAGTTCCCTCTCTTAACTTCCAAATTGCTCACTAAACACTATTTCCATCTCATACCTTTTCAACCCTAGTTGGAGCATGCAAATTGGTGTTCATGAAAGCCTAGTTGGTGCATGCAAGTATTGGTGATCATGTGTTTCTAGTTCCCTCTCCTAACTTGCAAATTGCTCACAAACCTTAGTTCAATCTCATACCTTGTCAACCCTATTTGGAGCATGCAAATTGGTGTTCATGAGAGCCCAGTTAGTGCATGCAAGTATTGGTGATCATGTGTTTCTAGTTCCCTCTCTTAAATTGCAAATTTCTCCCTAAACCCTAGTTCCATCTCATACCTTGTCAACCCTAGTTGGTGCATGCAAGTATTGGTGATCATGTGTTTCTAGTTCCCTCTCTTAAATTGCAAATTTCTCCCTAAACCCTAGCTCCATCTCATACGTTGTCAAGCCTAGTTGGAGCATGCAAATTGGTGTTCATGAAATCCTAGTTGGTGCATGCAAGTATTGGTGATCATGTGTTTCTAGTTCCCTCTCCTAACTTGCATGATTGCTCACTAAACCCTAGTTCCATCTCATACCTTGTCAACCCTAGTTGGAGCATGCAAATTGGTGTTCATGAAAGCCTAGTTGGTGCATGCAAGTATTGGTGATCATGTGTTTCTAGTTCCCTCTTTGAACTTGCAAATTGATCACTAAACCCTAGTTCCATCTCATACCTTGTCAACCCTAGTTGGAGCATGCAAATTGGTGTCAATGAAAGCCTAGTTGGTGCATGCAAGTATTGGTGATCATGTGTTTCTAGTTCCCTCTCCTAACTTGGATGATTGCTCACTAAACCATAGTTCCATATCATACCTTGTCAACCCTAGTTGGAGCATGCAAATTGGTGTTCATGAAAGCCTAGTTGGTGCATGCAAGTATTGGTGATAATGTGTTTCTAGTTCCCTCTCTTAACTTGCATTATTGTTCACTAAACCCTAGTTCCATCTCATACCTTGTCAACCCTAGTTGGTGCATGAAAATTGGTGTTCATGAAAGCCTAGTTGGTGCATGGAAGTATTAGTGATCATTTAAGCCTAGTTGGTTTCCAATTTTTACATGGAAATGTAATTAAATGTATATTAAACTAAAAACATCAAGAAATGTAAATTTCAACAACTCGAGAGCTTATTATTTTCCGGACTCTATTTGGTGGTGTCTAAAGACACCAATCTTGGTGCCTCCAATGTGCCGTAGATGGTGTTTGTATCCTAGGAACACGAAAGGCTAGACATTAGTAACATCATAAGAAAGAAAAGAGAACCCAATGAAAATGTGCAAACATGATTTATAGATAACTCACCCAAGGGTGTATGATCGTGTTTATAGTGTCCAGTATCCTCTGAATAATATTATGTCTGTGAATGGTATTTGTCAATCACAGGTTTATTACATTGGGAATAAAGTAAGGATAAATAATTGAAATTGTGCTTCAGAATTCACTTTAAAGGTTAAATAACGCACCTGACAATGCACTCATACAAGTAGGCCATCCAGATCATCTCTGGTGCCGATGGTGTCCATCAATCTTTCGTGCTCTATATAAGGTAGCAAGTATCGTACATGTGACCTATTTTTGTGACCAAGTGTACGCAGCTTGTTGTTTATACCAACTACTAGGTTGGTGAAGTGGTATACAATATCTCTTGGTCTATAATCCTGATATACATACCCAGCCTTCCTTTTTTAGTTGTGCTGCAAGTGTCAAGTACTCCCCTTTTATAACCATCGAGTCAGTTGGGAATTCAATATTTTCATCATCTGTAACAGGTTCTAGAATGGTTTGTTTCCCCTCTAAGAGACGTTCCAACCAATAGTTAGAACCCCATTTATTATTTTTTGGGGAAACCACTGCATATATCTAACCTGTGAAAGGAAATAGGTCGAGTTAACAATACATTTTGTAAATAAGGTCTTGCATTTCTAATTTCTACATAAATTAAATTCTACATAGGTTGAGTAAACAATACATAAATGCCTTTTCTTATTTAGGTACTACCCATGTACCTGCTTGTATGAGATATGATATGTGATCATAGTCTATAGAAATATGTGTCTGATCATCTTCCAAATGGTCTATTTCATTAACCCCATTGAAATTGGTGCCAAGTGTCACTCTATCCCATGTATCAATGGTATTTGTATCATCACAATCATCCCATTCACCGATGCTATAGGAACTGCAAAAGCAAGCCCAAATTTGTAGGGCCGAGTTGTCTGAGCTTCTAATTGAATGAAACTATCAAGTTCCATGCACTGTGTTCACCCGATGTGTTTGTGATTGGTCCAAATTTTTCACCTCCCAGAATATAATTCGCACTAAGTGTTTCCTTATTGCTTGTTCTCCCATGACAGATGAACACCATTCGACTATAGATGCAGCATCTCGAAGGTGAGCACTTGTAAACTTCATCTCTTCCCTTCAATGGGAAGTTTTAATGCATGCACTAGCACCATCGTGCTCTCCTTTTCCATGACCAGTTTGAAAGTACTTCCATACATGTGGCACCTTGTATTTTATGTGCAACAAACACAACCATTCAAATACACGGGCATTCTTGAAATGTCCAGCACAACCATCTGACCAAATGAAATGACGATAAAATGGTATATCCATAGCTATCACATGATCATAGAATAATTTAAAGCAATGTTGCACATAATGGATGTCATGGGTCCGGTCGTCACTTATGTAAAAGTGAATTTATTTTAGTGTCACACGTTTCTCTTCATTGCTATCTTGCCCATGTCGATACGTGATATGCACCATTATGCTCACCTGCTCTGAGTGATAGTATTGACTTTGAATTTCATTTTGTGGTTGTAGGGTGTAATTTTTTGCAAAGTCAACCACTGATAGTATTGTTCCGAGAGGGAAGGTGTCCTGTCATATTCTGAATTGTGCATCTTGCCATCGTGCCATATTGACATGTTTAATGTACATTTGGATCTTTCCACGAAACTCTAGAATAAAATCACATACTCACACCTAGTACATGAATATCAATATGTCAATAAACCACATAAAAAATGTGTACATGAATATTAATATGTCAATATTCAACAATTTACCTGTGAAGTCACCAATTTAATCTTCCTGCTTTCTTTCCCATCATGTAGATGATATGTCTCATACTGATAGTTCTACTTCTCGACAATTGCATTCCCAAATGCTTGATATTCACTTTCATGGATGCAATCAGACCATAATGATAGCCCACCACAATTGTTGCAAGAACCGTCTACACAATGTTTTAAGTAATGTGTCTACCCATCTTGCCTCAGACACATTATGTTATGGATGAAATATCTAGATGACATTAGCGGTACTGTACTTGAGCATTCCTGCACATGGTTAGGATGCAAGAAATGATGTATATGTGCAAATGTATGGTAATACAGGTCAAACTCTATGTGGTATCTACAACAACAAGTGTTCCGAATGGTATTGATTCTAACATACCAAGGCTTGCATTTTTAAAAGATCTTTTCCCAAGCCTTAGCTCTACGTGGGAAACTTTAAACATCTCAAACAGTTGAGTTTGTGTCATGTCAAGATAATGTTTAACATGAGGTTCAGTGTTTCTAGAACCCCTATAATGTTTTAACACATCCTTCGTGTTAGAATAAGGCCTAGTGTTATCATGCCAAAACGTTTGCACTAGGCCCTTCGCTAATTCGACTAACTTCATGTCTTTGCGGGACAACCTACTGCTAAATTCCCATAATGTTTCCATTTGTCCCTCTACATCAAGGTTGTCTCTTCTTACTAAATATTTTTTAAGTGTCTTTGGATGTAAAGGCACAATTTGTGATGTGCATTTAAGTAAACAACATTGTCTTGTGGATCTACATACAATTGATTTAGCCAATACACGATGAGCCACATTATAGTCTTGTGAATGAGTTTTTTTACCAATCGATGTGAATGCAGCAGCAAGATATTTAACGATCTGATTACTTGATTCAATATTCTTCATTGTTGTTATGCCTAAATTTCTTCTAACAGTTGCCATATTTCTAGATTTAAGCAAAGCTAAAAACAATTGGCATTTATCGGCTTCGGATTTGTTATCAAAATATTGTTTCACTATTTGAGAACAATGACGAAGTATAGTGCATTTAGCCACCTTACCTTCCATGGAAGTCAATCCACTCTCGTCCACTTGTATTCGTTTAGGAGTTCTCTTTCATTTTGATGCAAAATTTATTACCGTTTGAAATGCTGGAGTGACGTTTACATCCACTAAAGGATCACAACTTCGATTAGGATATTGAACCACCGACCATGGTTGTTGCTGAGTCACATTTGCATCGGGAGTAACATAATTATTGAACTATTCACAAGATTATCCGTTTACTAATGGATCAATAATATCAACTTCCATATAACCATCTTCCTTTAATGTTGCATTATATTTCTTAGCCTCTACGTTAGGTATCTGTTGAGGGGGAATGGGAACTATTTTCACATGTAATGAATGCCGATGATTTCTTGAATCTTCCCTCTTTTTTTCTTTTTTATTTTCCGCTTCTTCTAGTGTAAGCACCTTCCTTGCTGACTTTCCTCCTCTATTACATACATTCCCCATTGAAATCCACCCAAACCTGTACAAAACTATGGAATTATGTAAGTAATGATAAAAAATTGCACGTTGAACAGTTCTCTCTGTGTGGGTTTAGACAAATTATGTATTTTGATACAATAAACCTGGCCCACAGCACGCAACCCAAGATTTTGTATACAACACATATCACATATGCGATATAACCTCCGATATATCGCATATGCGATATTAATACAATGCTTTTTAATGAATGGGCAGGTTTTTTACATGTTCTCCAAAGCGCATATGTGATATATCGCATATGCGATTTAGTGCATATGGGATATATCGCATATGCGATTTAGTGCTCACTGAATAAATGCAATTTACATTTATCTATGCTTATGAAGATGATGATGAACAATGATGGTGATAATGAGGAGGATGATGACTATGATGATGATGATGAGAATGATGATGATGATGATGATGATGATGATGATGGTGATGATGATGATGATGATGATGATGATGAGGATGGTGATGATGATGAGGATGATGGTGACGATGAAAATGATGATGAACAATGATGGTGATGATGAGGAGGATGATGACTATGATGATGATGATGAGGATGAGGGTGATGATGATGATGACAATGATGACGATGATGAGGATGAGGACGATGATGATGATGATGATGATGATGATGATGATGAGGATGAGGGTGATGATGAAGATGATGATGATGGTGATGACCATGATGTTGATGATGAGGATGAGGGTGATGATGATGAGGATGAGGATGATGATGATGAGGAGGATGGTGATGATGATGAGGATGAGGGTGACGAAGATGATGATGAACAATGATGGTGATGATGAGGAGGATGATGACTATGATGATGATGATGAGGATGAGGGTGATGATGATGATGATGATGATGATGAGGAGGATGATGACTATGATGATGATGATGAGGATGAGGGTGATGATGATGATGATGATGATGATGATGATGATGAGGGTGATGATGATGCTGATGATGATGAGGGTGATGGTGATGATGAGGATGAGGATGAGGATGAGTGTGATGATGATGATGATGATGACCATGATGACAATGATGAGGATGAGGGTGATTATGATGATGACGAGGAGGAGGATGAGGATGAGGATGAGGATGATGATGATGATGAGGATGAGGATGAGGATGGTGATTGTTATTGCTGATTTTACCACACCTGGTGAATCACACTTGTATGGCCTTTTCCTTGTCCCTCTGTAGACTCTTTGGACCCCATGGACCTTTTTTATACCTTTTAAGTTTCCAAGATCATCCCTAAAAGCATGCTTAAATTGATATATGCGACTTTTAAACCCTTTCTCACGTATATACGTGGGTTTGACCCCTAAAACCGCGTACATCAGGATGTGTGCAAAAGGCCAAATTATTTTGGAGTTTTCCTTGATGTGGATCTGACTCACTTGTCTCCTGGCCTTCCATATTCCTTGAGATCACTGATATTTGAACCTTCATTTCCCCATTGAAGAGATATATAAGGAACCCTTTGGATACATTGAAGCATATATGAGAATTGAGAGAAAAGAAACTATAGTCCATTGTTGCTGGAACTTATACTTGAGTCTGCATCCCTTTGTCCTTTTGAGCACCTTTGTGTTCTTCCCAAGCTTTCCTTTTTCTTCTGAGCTTGCTATTGAGAGATGGAGGATTGAAGTGGTGGAGGCCCAATTGGGGGATTCAGTTTCTCCAATTCACAAACGTGTCGACAGAGGTTGTATTCATTGTCATCTCTAATTTTATATTAATAAAAATATCTTTTCCTGTCCAATAATGTATGTTTGAATGAATATTTTATCCATGGATGATTTCAAATGGTTATACGTTATTGATTATTTATGCTAGAGTAGATCTAACACCAATATATATAGCATGCTTATCTTGTTTACTGATTGTTGTGGAAGTAATTTATCAATTCAAGATGGAGTTGGAAAACTCAATGGGGATCTACATCAACTATCCAGAATAAGGTACAAATCAATATCCTTTAGTGTTAAATATTTGATTTCTCTTGCATATTGGAAAGGATTGATCTCTGGAGTCAAGCTGTCTATTCTGGTACCCCAAGACATAGGAATTTCTCTCCGTAACAGAATTGGCGACTCCACTAGGGAGTTCCTAGTAGTTGTCCTTTGGAGGTTTCTATCGGCATTCAATGATTTTGAATTGCTCTTATTTCTCTGTTTCTATGTTGGGTCTGGGGGCATGTTTGCCTGGTAGTGTCTGAATGGTGTGAAGTTTGTATCAACTTGACTGTTTGCCTTTATTTTTATACACTTTTCTTCCTGTACGCGAGTTTTTAACTCACAGTCACGTATATAGGTGGTTTTTACTGATATATTTACGTACATATGTGGGTTTATTGCGAACAATCACGTATGCCCTTAGTTTTTCCTTCTAGAGGAAGATTGATTGTTGCTAGGTGAATTTTGATGATTGCTGAGTCTCCTTTGACACTGCTAGAGTCTGTATACACCTCTATTTCTGACCAGAGACACTTTTTTTAGGGTAAATTTCTTTTTTAAGAATGTTCTTGTCATTGCATTTTTGATTTTTTTTGTTTGTTTTGGGATTAGTGCATTAGATTTCTTTTACCTTAGTACTTTATGCGAGTGCTGTTTGATTATGCTTGCCGAGTCTGGGGGTAGTAGAATCATTCTTTTGCTTTAGTATCTCATTTTTATTTCAAAAAATCCAAAAATATTTGCCTCCTTGCATCATTATGCATTGCATTTTTCATTTTGCATGGTACTTGCACTAGGTTTGCTTTGAGGTATTAGTCAGGATTTCATATAGGATTGATTGCACTTATCATTTGAAGAAAATTTTTGCATTTCACGTAGTAGCATACCCTGTTATTGATTGGACACAATGCATTTGCATTGATTTTTAAGTGTGCATTTTGCTTCATGTTGCATCATAACACCACTAGTTGCATGACCATCTACCTCTTTTGAGTAATAAAGCCAAATAAAATCAACGCTTAATTTAAATAGATTACACTATTTTATTTGATAGGGTACATCAACAAGATTAGGTTTTAGGGTCTTGGAATAGTTCATTGTGAGTAAACTCTCCAAGACCACTAAACAACAACATGTATGTGTTTGTCCAGGTGAGAGTGTGAAATTCCTTTTTATAATTAGTGTTTCTCAGGATCCTCCTCTCAAAAGGGAGTTAAGCACGAGGCAGTGTGAGGGGTTATTGATTGGGATGACCCCTAGTCATAATTGAGTAGCACCAGAGATATTTCTAGGATTGTATTCGTATCTGGGGTTATTTCGAGAGTTTCAGGCTTTTCTACCCTGCCCATACGGTCAATCCTGCCAGCGACTGTCTGCCTGAGCATTGATTATATTGAGGTGACCTTATTTTCCTTACCTAGGATATCAAGGGGGTACTTTGTAGGGGTTATTCTGTAGGTGTCCCAGCCAATATGGGGTCAGACAACACAGTCGCTTTATGCATTAAAGCTGATGAACACAATAACTGGTTACGAACCTCCACTTGTTGTGTATGGGAGTCTCAAACCTCTCCTAGGAGAGACATACCTGATTCATTCAGGAGCTCACTTATCCTACCCTTGATTGCTTATGTTTTGCTTTAGATTTTATTGGTGTATTCTCTGTGCACATTAGCTTGCCAAGGGTTTGCGTAATTAAAGAGTCTTTTACATTTTTTTGAGTCATTGTGGATTCGGGTGCAGCTCCTCACCGTTCTTGTTGTTAGAAGGACTTTTGCCTTCTACATCTCCTCCTCCTTTGGGAGAGAGAAACAAATGGTCCAAGTAGACTACTTCATACATTGATTCACACACGATGGGAGATCATGGAGATGACACTCCTGAGTTGTCTTCTCCACTTTGCGACGTGTAGGATAAAGAGTTTAATCCTACATTTGATCTATCACCTGATTTTCCTGCACATTCTGGGTTTGATCCTTCACATGATAGACATACTCACTCTAGATATGATCCCTCATTCATGGGTCACCAGTATTGGATGTCAGGCGACGAGACTCATCATGAACCTGCAAGCACTAGTTGTAGTTATGGTATGTCTGGTATCGCCATAAATGATATGACATTTCATGTTGAGTCAGAGTTTGAGCTTAACACTATGCTTGGGGGCACTCCTATTCCTTACAATGTGGAGAGGTTTGGGGGCACGAGTCACATTGCACCTTCCATCCCAGCGGTGGAAGCTACATCACATATTCCTCCTAGACCTGGTGTTAGTGATCCTATTAGGATACCAGATCCAAGATGAGTGACTATAGGGAACACTAGGTACATAATTTCACATGTCCCTTCATCCTCTATTCCTTGTTCTTCGAATTCTATTTCTCCCCCTCATTCACATGGTCCTTTGGGCTGGAACATCGCTATGAGTCATGTCCATACTGCTGCTACTCACACAGTTGTGTCTCAGAGTCAAGAACCTCCTATTGTTTCGGGAGGTCGTATTCCTACTTCTAGAGGCCATGCTGCTACTTCTGGAGCATATATTCCTACTTACAGAGTGTCTCATCAGACATCTCATGGGATGTCTTATGGACCTTATTATGGGATGTAGTATGGAAATGGTTATTCACCTTATGGGTATGGGTATCAACAACCTGCTTACTCTCTGAATTATGGCTTTGTAGCCCCACATAGTTAAGGTACACCACATTATGGTGCTTCCATGCCACCCTACATGGGTCAAATGGGAGGAGGTCACTATGGCCAAGGCCATGGTGGTTATGGTAATTAGGCTTATGTGAACCAAAATTATCAAGGAGTGGGGCATTGATCTGCTCATCCTAGGCTCCCTTTCCTCTTAACACTAAATCTTCCTGACTTGTTGAGACTGACGAACGATCCTATATATCATGACCCGGCTTGGTCGGCTGTCCCTAATAAGCTTCCCTCGGACATCCCCAAATTCAAGGGCAAACTAGGAGAAGATTCGAGTGAACATGTTACTAAATTTCACCTATGGTGCTCTTCAAATTCCTTTCACAAAGATTCGATCCGTTTAAGGCCATTTCAATGCACCCTTATAGGGCCTACCATGAAAATTGTATATAGAGTTACCTAGGGGGGCATTCTCTTTGTTCAATGACCTAGCTATGACTTTTATCAACCACTTCTAGCTACCTGTGCATTACAACGTTGGTATGAAACTCTTGTCGACATTTCGGCAGGATAAAGCCACGCATATCTGGGACCATATCCAAGAGTGGCATAGATGGAAGAGATTGATTAAAGCCTTCATACTGCCAGAGTTTCTTTTCAAGTGGATCCTTAAATTGTTACTGCCTTATATAGCGAAGGATGTTTCTACATCTAGAGTTCAGAATGAGGAACAAGCAATTTTTAGGGCATAGGAATTAGACTTTATTTATGCTCAATCTGATTTGTTATATGAGATCATTCCTAATGCTCCACGTTCTAGTTTCGACCATAAGGTTAAACCTGGACCACATGCCGATGTCATTGTTGGTTGTACGAGTGCCAAGCCTACGGATTCAGTTGTGAAATAGATCAGTCAATTATCTATCAACCAATCTGCCTTGGGACAAGCCATGGGTTTGTCTCAACCCACCCAAACGGGGAGTGTGCTTTCGGTGCAATTGTCGAACCAGAAGGGTAGCTATCAACTTGGAAGGAATAAAAAGAAGGGTAAAAACAATCATAAGGGTGGGAATAGGAATGAAAATTCCAACTCTAATGACAAGAATGCCCAAAATGCTGGGGTGGACAAGCAACCTAAACGTAAGGTTAAATTTTCTTGCAAGTTGTGTAAGGAAGAACACCTCACTCACTTGTGCCTTTGGATTGACGAATCCTTGAGATTCATAGCATAGGGCCCAGCTGTGGTGACCAACCCTTTACCTCATAATCAAAACATGAACTCGAGGACCCATGATCAGTTTGGTGGTGATCAAGATTCACCGGAGACTAGTGGTCATGGTTGCATCAATATGGTCTGTGCTACTAAAGTTGTGACTCATGTGAAGGACTATGGTTTGTCACAACCCAACCTTGGAAAGGAACCTGATCCACCTGGGAGTCCTTTGCGTATTGAAAAACCTGTGGATAAACCTGAAGTTACACCTCGCATTCCTAAGGGAGTCCTTAAGTGTTCGGGGCACAATCCTAATGCCCGAGCCACCCAAAACTATTTTGTTGTAAAGGATTTGGGCCACACTCCTTGTGTGATGTCTACACTTGAAGTACTTCAGAGTTGTCCTTCGCAAAGGAAGTCTTTGCTTTCTGCCCTAGGTGTGAACGATGATAATTCTTCCTCCATGATCAAATTTGAAACCGTGGGACTTCAGCCTCGCTTTCCTTACTATGTGTCTCTCTTGATTCATGTAGAATGTCTTAACATGACTGTCAAATGCACTGTGACTGACGAAGGCACTACTGCTTCCGTAATGTCTTTGGCATGTTGGAAGGGTTTGGGTTCCCTAGAGTTGTCTAAATCTGGTACCATGTTGGCTTCTTTCAATGGAAGATTGTTTTGACCGCATGAAATTCTTCCTGAATCTCTTAAATTATGTTTAGGAGGGAAGACCATTGCGATAGAGGTCGAGGTGGTTGATGCACCCCTTGACTACAATTTGTTGCTAGGTAGGAATTGTATGTATAGTATGCAAGCCATAGCTTCTTCTCTATTATTTCATCATGATGATGAACCCGATATGAGAATGATGACATGTGAGTCAAGTTGGTATTATAAGCATAATCCTGCTCGATGAGAGGACACCATTGTGTGGAGTTAAACTATCGAGTTGTATGCTTTCCATTTAATGGGAAGATATTTATGATTGATCAAACGTCATTCAAGAATCTGCCAGTTACCACATCTTCGGGAGCTTCCATGCCGATTGTAGAGCACTCTCAGCCGGCAACTGGGAGTGTGGGTGTTGGAATGTATCCATCCCTTATGGGAAGCTTTAGTTGTCTTGCACCTGTCCTTATGATAGGGTCTAGTTCTGGTGAGGCTTTGTCATCGGTAAGGTTGGTGTCTTTTCGCACAACCTATATGGAAGATCCTTGGGTTATTCCTACACTGAGTCCTTTGAATGAGCCCATCGATATGGACGTGTTGTTTCCTGCAACTATGATAGATTATCAAGATAATCTTCCATGTGTTTTAGAGCCTATTCCTTCCTCTTCGCAGATAGAGGAGGAGGACTCGTATGTACTTCTTGCATGGGAAGTTCAGTCTTCTCACACACATGACTGTCTTGATAGGGTTTTTCCTTCTGATGAGGCTATTATTGAGGCAATGTCTGGGGTTGAGCCACCTTGGCAAGAATTGTATCATAGATCTTATTTTCTCCCCGAGCTTGACCGTATGGAGTGTGAATGTTAAATTTTTCATATGCTTAGCTAAGACATCAGTATTTCATTACATTTTCATAACAAAATCATATAAAAAGGATCACTGAAAGATAGACAAGCACAACCATACAAAAGGAACACAAATATTTATCCTGGGAAAAAACCCAACAAAAGCTTCCTCAATATAGATGCCCCAAAAAGATAAAAGATAAAACCAACAAGGAGATCAAAGCCTGATCCTCCTCCTTCTCCAGCTACTTCTCTTCTCCACTAATGCGCTACACAAGTGAGAGTATGTGTTCCAAATGAGGAACACCACACCTCTATTTATATTCATGCGTTCACTTTAATTAACTCATCTGACATGTAGGCTCAAGCTAATCATGTACGCTCGAGTTACACATGTAGGATCAAGTAAACACACTGGGGTGCTAATGACCCACCTTTACAATTAGAGGAGACTACCTCATGACTCTTATTAGATCTTCCGATTAGAAGCATCGAGGTATAAATTAATACAAGTTGTTCTCTCAGTAGGACCATTGGGGACCACAAAAGATACATATATAATATTCTTCGAAGTTACAATATTTCAACACTCCCCCTTAACGAGAAGGGTATTTTACAACAACATCAACAACAACAATAGTAGGAGAGAGATAGAGGACATCATCAACATCATCAGGGTGACACATCTATAAATCATTGGAATATTTTCAACATCATGTAGCCTTCATCTTCAATCTTTAGTATTAAGCATCATCAGTACTTTGACCGCTTCAATCAACATCATCTTGACTCTTCAATCAGCAGCAACATCTTTAGCACCTTGACCTTTCGATCAGCAACATCTTCAGCACTTTGACCTTTCGATCAGCAACATCATCTTCAACACTTTGACCTTTCGATTAGCAACATCATCTTCAATAGTTTGACATTTAGATCAACAACATCTTCTTCAGCACTTTGTCCTTTCAATCAGCAACAACATCATCATCATACTCTGATCTTTCAATCAGACTCATCATTATCATCAGCCTCTGATCTTTCGATCATAACCATGATCAACCAAGCATCATCATATTCTAACATCAACTCATCATCATATTCTAATATTTCGATTAGTACGTCATCATGATCATACTTTGATAATACGGCATCATGATCATCAAGATCTCATCATCATCACATTCTGATCTTTTGATCAGAAACATCATCATCATCATCGCATTCTGATTTTTCGATCAAAAAACATCATCATCATCAGCAACATCATAATCATAAGCAAATTCTGATCTTCCGATCAGAAAACATCATCATCGTCATATTCTGATATTTCAATCAGAGAACATCATCATTAGCAACTTCTGATCTTTTGATCAGAGAAACATCATCATAATCATATTCTGATCTTTCGATCAGAGAACATCATCATCATCAACAAAAACATCATCATCATATTCTAATCTTTCAATTAGAGAACATCATCATCATCAGCAACTTCTGATCTTTCGATCAGAGAAACATCATCATCATCATATTCTAATATTTAGATCATAGAACATCATCATCATCAGTAACATCTGATCTTTCGATCAGAAACATCATCATCATTATAAAAACATCAACATCATCAAAACATCAACATGATCCTTTCGGAATTACGGGATTTAGGTGTTTATGGAGTTACCAATGATCCTTCCTTTCACAATTATGGGATTTAGGTCTTTACAAAGTTACTAACAATCCTTCCTTTCGGAATTACGGGATTTAGGTCTTTACGGAGTTACTAG
>LPNX010414955.1:0-18771 GCA_001517045.1 Pseudotsuga menziesii | reverse complement strand
TGGAACTCAGACAATCCTTCCTATTGGAATTACGGGATCAACACATCTGTGGAACTCAGACAATCCTTCCTATTGGAATTACAGGATCAATTCAATGATACTTCCTTTCAGAATTATGGGATTTAGGTTTTTACGGAGTTACTAATGATCCTTCCTTTCAGAATTACGGGATCAACACAGATGTGGAACTCAGACAATCCTTCCTCTAGGAATTACAGGATCAACACACGTTCTCGAGTACCGAAGTCACCGGATCCATTCTGAATTGAAGTTCAAGGATGATACAATCCTATCACATTCACAGGGACCGAGATCTCTGGATACCTTTTGAACAGAGGTTCAGGGATGATGCAATCCACCACTTTCATGGGGGCCGAGACCTTCGGATACAATTTGAAACGAAGTTCAAGGATGATGCAATCCTACCACTTTCATGGGTGCGGAGACCTCCGGATAAATTTTGAACTGAGGTTCAGGGATGATGCAATCCACCAATTTCACGGGGGCCGAGACCTCCGGATACATTTTGAACCGAATTTCAGGGAAGATGCAATCCTACCACTTTCACGGGGTCCGAGACCTCCGAATACATTTTGAATCGAGGTTCAGGGATGATGCAATCCACCACTTTCACGGGGGCCGAGACCTCCGGATACATTTTGAACCGAAGTTCAAGGATGATGCAATCCTACCACATTCACGGGGGCCGAGACCTCCGGATACATTTTGAACCAAAGTTAAGGGTTGATGCAATCCCACCACATTCATGGGGGCTGAGACCTCCGGATACATTTTGAACCAAATTTCAGCGATGATGCAATCCCACCACATTCATGAAGACCGAAGTCACCGGATCTATTTTGGATAGATGTCCCAAGATGATACAATCCCTCTTCATTCTCGAGGACCGAGGTCACCAGATCACTTTTGGATAGATGTCCCGGGATGATACAATCCCTCTTCATTCTTGAGGACCGAGGTCTCCGGATCACTTTAGGGCAAGTGCCCAAGGATGATACAATCCCACTGCAACATCACTACTCCCCCTTTCGAGGAAGGTCTTTTGAACAACACCAAGATTGTCTCGAAAGTGTTCGAACTTTACCTGAGACAGAGGCTTCATCAGTACATCATCATTCAAACCATCATCATCTACATCTTCAGTATGTGAATACTGAACTATCACCATATGTATCTCCAGTATGTGAATACTGAAATCATCATCATCTATATCTTCAGTATAGAAATACTGAAAGCGTCATCATATCTATATTCAGTATAGAAATATAGTATCATCATCATCTGCATCTATAGTATGTAAATACTGAAACATCATCTATATCTTTAGTATGGGAATACTGAAACATAATCATCTACATCTTTTCTTGTATGTAGAAATACCGAATTTTTATGTGTTACAATCGAAACACAGGGTTCTCTGTCATCACAAATCTGGTTATCACATAGAATCATTGTAGTAACCATCTTTAGTTCAAAGAGACCTGATATCAGCTTCTGAAGCCATATGAATTCACAACTTAGTAGAGAAATTTGCTATGTATTTTTCTTTAGCCATGCTACGAGAAACACTGGACTGTTTCCTGCTAAACCATGAACTCATAGCAGACACCAACCAAAAGAATCTACCTAATGTGCTTTTCCTATTTGAGATACTTCAAGCCCAATCTACATCTGTGTAGCCATACAATCTATACTCATGGCTACCATCATAGTATAGACCAAAGTCTATAGTCCCTTTCAGATATGTCATCACATGTTTTGCGGTTACTAGGTGAACCCGTCTTGGTTGAACAAGATATTGACTTAAGGTGTTCACGGCAAAACAAATGTTTGGTCTGGAATTTGTTAAGTACATTAATGACCCAATGATCTATCTGTAATGAGTCACATCCACTAACTCTGATAAGTCATCAGCTAACAGCTTCAGTTTGGGGTCCATGGGTGTGGCCATGACTTTGCATTCCAACATATCAAATCTTTTCAAACTTTGCACTGCAAACTTTCCTTGATTGAGAAAGATTCCTTCATATTTCCGGACCTAGGAAATAAAGTATTAGACCAAGGTCTAAATTCTTCAGCGGACTTCTTCTTGCATTCTACAATTTGTTTCTCATTCCCTGTCAGAAATAGGTCAACCACATATAATAACAGGATGATAGGTTCATCTTCTACAACCTTGAGATAAAGGTTAGGATTGACTTTACTCTTGTCAAATCCCATGCTCGTTAGGAAACTATCTATTCTTCCATACCAAGCTCTGGGAGCTTGCTTTAGGCCATAGAGGGCCTTCTTCAACTTGCATACGTGAGTCCATCTGTCTTCAACTTCAAATCCTTATGACTATTCGATGTAGAACTCTTCCTCAATCATACCATTAAGGAAGGCTTGTCTTTACTTCATCATGGAAGAAACTACCATGATAGTTCTGAAGAAAGTATACCTTGCTTCTTGGAGTAAGTGTCTCTTTAGAATTAATTCCCTCTTTCTAAGAGAAGCCAAAAGTCTTTCCTTAATTCTATCAGTAGCATATTTTATCTTACTGATCCATTTGAAAGATACCACATTCTTACTTTTTGGTTTGAGTATTATATACCAAACATCATTCTAGTATCTTGTTAGGTCATCAACATATCCTAGTCTTCTGCATTCAATCTTGAAGGTTGGAACCCACTTTACTCTTGGTAAAGTCTCGATCCATCAGGAAGCTATCCATCATGTCGTACCATGTTGAACTTAGATATCTTGTGTAGTCACTCCCCCTGAAGTGGAGTATCATCTTCCCTCTTCATTTTGTATAGGTGGTTCCATGCTTGACATATACTTGTCGATAGAGTATGTCATGTCATAGTCTATTCTTTCAAAGGCAAATCATGAAATTTGCTTTTTACACTTGTTCTTCTAGATCCATATGGAAGATATTGTGTACTTCCCTTTATGTCTCAAAATCATATCGTATACATCATTCCCCATGATCAACTGTTATTCTTTGATCATAGCTTCTTTCATAGCATTCTTTTCTTCATCTTGAGTTATCTCTCATACCCATGGTGGTATTCATCCTTTGAGGTGGATCTACCACTCTCTGAAGCTCCTTCTTCCGTCATGGTGTCTCTGACCTTGGGAGCTTCAGATTCATGTTCATTGGAGTGAATCTTGAATTGTCATCACTTGTTCTTCGGAACAAGTCTCATCCTTCTTTTCTTGTAGGAGGTTGTACAGGACCTTTCCTACAATTCAAAAGCACGAGTTACATGGTTAGAACTATAAAACATATGCATAATGACAAATTATTATGAATCATACAATTGTTTAGCCATTACAACATTCATCCATGTCTCACAGAAACTTTCTAGATGTCTTCCATCTTTACCATGACATTATTGAGATTGTGCACTAATCCAATATGTTAGCAAAGAGGTTTGATAAGTAGCAATGGAGAGTTGTATGGCACCATAAGTTACTTACCCATCACAAGCATATTAGTAGTATACAATCATTAATGCAAACAATCTATCATGCATAATACATCAACTAAATATAATCAAATGCATAACAAAACAATATCATGCAATGACAATTGAATACTTATCTTTTATTCGTTTCATGGGTAGAATGCTCCTTGATCCTTCTACTTCATCATCTTCTTCATTCATGGCATCATCATTTCTTATCCAAATGATAAGATGGATAAAATGTTCTTCAAGAATTGAGTTCTTCACATTACTCATTGCTTGAGGGATCTTCTTTGAATGGTGAGAGCTTGATCTTCAATTGCTCCCACCTTCTTCTTCTCTTCTTATGAGTCGAGATTCTTCTTCTTCCCAGAGTCTGTTAAAAGTAATTACTTCCTTCTGGCACACATTCCTTGAATGAATGAATTCTATGATCCTGGGAGACCAATAAAGGTGGCTATAACCACTTCTGTATTCTCCATTTCTTCTTCTACCACTTCAAGATGTTCTGCATTCTGGATCTTCACATTCTTCAACTGTTTTCTTAAATCCATATTCTGATTAATGTTCTTATCTTCAAATATCTTGATCAAGGAATCAAACATGTTCAGTGTCTTTAGAAAAGAGACTTGTGGTACAAGTTGATCCATGATTGAATCAACAATTATCTTCTTAGCGTTGATTAAGTTCTTCTTGTGTAAGGCTTTGAGCCTCATCTCCTTCTGGAACTGGAACCTCTCTACTCATGAAGGTGTCCAATTCATTTTCTTCAGAGAGATCAAATGATTCCATGCTTGGAATTTGTCAAATTCACCAAGCTTATCACCAAGCTGATGTGATATATCACTTTGAAATGAGAACCTCAAATGCAAATAACAAAGGATTAGATCTTACCGATTTGAGGTGTCCGTCCTCGTTTCGGAGCTGGTTGATCTAGGGTTTTCCATAGAAACCATAATTTTAAGAACTTGGAATATTTTAGATCTGATTGGATAGAAATATAGATCTCTTCAAATGGAGCTGTCCAAAGTACTCCTTTTCTGAAAATAGTGGAGGGAAGCTCCCGAAACAGGAAGCCCTAGTTTTTCAATTTCTTCTACAGAAATTCCTGTCACTGTTTCTATTATATATCCAAAATTAATGCTCCGCTATGTCTGAAATTTCTCACTAAGGTAACCTATCATGTCTCTGATCTATCACCATAGGTTTTCTTGGAATTTGTTTCACCAATTGGGATTTATGATCATTTGCCCAAGGTGCCTTGTTACAGGACTGTTCCGAACAATGAAGTTGTAAGGATTGCCATGTGTCACTATTTCATATTATAAGTCTGTAGTTTATACCATGAGAAGTAAATTCTAGGCCCTTTCTAGAACATCTTTAGGAATTCCATTTGGACCTCTATAGCCCAAGATATTGCAATTTGCCCCAGGTGTCCTGTTTAGGGATGAATTATGGAAGAGGCTGGAACCCTAACTTGGAGGGATCATATATCCCATAATATAGCGAATATGAGGATGAATTTTGGACACACTGTACATAAGGATTTTATCTTCTGTCTCTACAATTTTCATCTCCGGAAACTTCTCCAATCTCAGGAAATAGCGAATGTACTAAAACTTAGCAGTTTTAGTATTTAGTGTTTTTCTAGCTCGGAGTCAAACTAGGGTTTGACTTTCTTGGAGTTTTACCCAACCAAAAATATTGATCCAGGTATCTAAACTTTGATTTTGATGAGGAGAGAAATCCTATTCTGGGTTCACTCAAAAATTCTTCTTCTGGAAGAAGCCCTAATTTCCTGCACCGAAAATTGAAAATGCTCGGAATCAAATTCTACTTCGACAGAACGATTCGCCCTTCAATGGAGAGTTAGCCTAGCCTTCTTTTGCTGATCGATTGTGAAGAGAGAACCATAAAGTAAGAAGCCCTAGATTTTGTAGCTGCACAATGCCTTCTTTCAGGGTGGCTCTGATACCATGTTAAATTTTTCATATGCTTAGCTAAGACTTCAGTATTTCATTACATTTTCATAACAAAAGCATATAAATAGGGTCACTGAAAGATAGACATACACAACCATACAAAAGGAACACAAAGATTTATCTTGGGAAAACCCTAAAGGGAAAAAAACCAGCAAAAGCTTCCTCAATATAGATGCCCCAAAAAGATAAAAGGTAAAACCAGCAAGGAGATCAAAGCCTGATCCTCCTCCTTCTCCAGCTACTTCTCTTCTCCACTAATGCGCTACACAAGTGAGAGTATGTGTTCCAAATGAGGAGCACCACACCTCTATTTATATTCATCCGTTCACTTTAATTAACTCATTTGACATGTAGGCTCGAGCTAATCATGGAGGCTTGAGTTACACATGTAGGCTCAAGTAACCACACTGGGGTGCTAATGACCCACCTTTACAATTAGAGGGGACTACCTCATTAATCTTATTAGATCTTCCAATTAGAAGCATCAGGGTATAAAGTAATACAAGTGGTTCTCCCGGTAGGACCATCGGGGACCACAAAAGATACATATAGAATATTCTTCGAAGTTACAATATTTCAATAGTGAATACTATAGAGAGATTCTTAGTGAGAGAATTGGTAGTTCCATGGTTCCGTTAAGCTCTCCTGGTCTAATGGTTGATGGAAACATGGTGAATATATCTCCTACCATCCCTATAAATATCTCTCACGATATAGGCAGGATTGAGAATGTCTATATTGGGGCAGAATGTTCCCATGCTAAGATTCAAGAGTACACCGAGTTGTTTAAATAATTTTGTCATATCTTTGCTTGGTCTTATGATGAAATGCCAGGTATAGACCCCCGCATTGTTGAACATAAGATTAAAACTTATCCCAATGCTCAGCCTGTTCGACAACGCTTGTGTGCAGTGAATCCTAGGAAAGCACCCGCGATTAAGGCAGAGATAGAAAAATTGTTAAATTCTAGTTTTATCTATCCCGTTTCCTTGACAGAGTGGGTTTCAAACCCCTTTCTGGTTGATAAGAAGCAAGGAATGATCCACATATGTACTTATTTTCGTGATTTGAATCGTGCCTATCTTAAGGACAATTTCCCTACACCATTTATTGATGAAATTTTGGATGAGTGTGTGGGAAGTGAGGTATTTTTTTTTATGGATGGAGTTTCTGGGTACAATCAGATACAAATTAAACCTGAGGACCAACATAAGACTTCCATCATTTTTTCTCCATATCAGCTTATACATAGGGTGGAGTCTATAGTGTCGGTTGAGTGTGGAATCCCTTATTTGAAGCTAGCCATAGAACTCTTACCAGACACTTCCCCATTATATGAGTGTTTGGTCCATTTAGAGCAGCTTGATGAGCAGCATCAAGATGATTTAGTGGCTCTAGAAGTGAATAAGCATCACGTTAAGGTCCAATATGATAAATGTGTTTGTCGAAGGAGGTTTAGTGAAGGAGATTTGGTCCTTTTGTGGGATCAAGCTAAAGAACCCTTGGGGGTAGGCAAATTCAACCCCATGTGGCATGGTCCTTACATGGTTAAATGTGTGTTAGAGAAGGGCGCTTATGAGCTAATAGATTACGAGGGGATAGCCTTGGCAGAGCCTGGAAATGGGATCTATCTTAAAAATTACTATGCATGATTTTTAGCCAAGGCTAACTATTGTATATTATTGTACAACATTTTGCATAGTTAGGTATTTCTTATGGTGATCGGGTTTGTTGATTAGCTTCTATTTATTATGGCAGATGTCAACGGAGTCTTCCATCTATATAGGATTCATGGATGGTGCAAGCCTTCACTCTCAACACTCAGCCTTTGTTGCTTGGGTGATTTATACTACTATGGGTCACGTATTGTCTTTAGGAGGGGTATGTTTACGGCCCTCTTCAAACAATGTTGCTGAATATAGTGCCATTATCGAGCTTCTACGGGATTCCATTAGACATGGTGTTCTCTCTGTTGAGGTACATCTTGATTCAGAGTTAGTAGTGTCACAACTTAATGGCTTGTACCATGTTAGGGATCCAACATTATTACAGAGAATCTTACGTGTGAGATTGTTAGAATGACAATTTGACAATATAACATACATACATGTTCCAAGAATTAATAATCAAGTTGCTGAATCATATGATAACTATGTGTTAGATTGGAATTTGTTTCATAGACAATAAGCTCATCAACAACATACTTTTTTACACATGTAAATAAATAAATCGATCATCATAAAAGTTTTTTCATTAAAACATCCAAAATGTGGTAATACATAGTGTCATAATACAAAAATAGGGCTCTTGAGCCACCAAAATATAAATACACGGTAGTACAAAATGTATCACTCCCAGGTATCTAAGCCTATGGAGGAGGAGGGGGGTTCTGATCGTGGAATGTCACAACGGATCTAGCTAGCCGTCTAAATAACTACACCGATGCTCATGGCACACCCACCACTTGACACTACATGGCCTCAGGCAAGTCCTCAACTTGCGCCATGGACACTCTGTGTGTCAGCCTCACAAAGTTGGTATGAATGATTAGGAGCATATGCTCTGCATCCACACCTGTAATGTTGTCTCCTCTTCCCCTCCGTCTATGATGTGGGAAGCCTTCAGGCCACCGTGGTCCTAGATCTGCATGCATTTGATAGGATGCCACTATGGATTGTCACCCAAAAACATGTCTTTTTGATTCCATATATCAAAAAACACACAAAAAAATTAAATAAATAAAAAATATTAAAAAGAGGGTTGGGATTCATTCCCAATGTCACCGTATGCCGATCCTGGTGGTAATGGCATGTCGGGGTCTCCCCGAAAATCTATCCCCACATAGGGGTAATCATTGATGGCAACTATCTGCCGTCGCCACCATGGAAACAAATCGGTTGGATAGGGGTTGGAGAACCTACCTCCACCCAGTCTGCGCATCACATCTGCCCAATGTCGTTGGGTAGGATCTCGAACCCCATGTAGAGGAATGTCAACTCTAGGGCTCAATCCAGGAACATGCTCAAAGAAAGATGTGCTCAGTATGCTACTGAAATCAAATTTTCGTACTCTGCCCATCTTGCACTCACTAAGCTGGTGTTTCATGTTGCCCAGTAGTGGAGTGCTCCAATCGTACACTCTGGGTCTCATGCACTCCACTGCATAGAACATCAGAGGCCACGAGGCCTGGTGGAGTGAAGCTAGCCCTGCTATCCTGCCCAATGTCAGTAGAATGGCCTTTAGGCCTAGCACCTGTATGGAGTTAGTTGGGATCTGACTCCTGACCTTCTTTGTGTCCGGATAACAGTACACTGTTATGTACTCATCTATGGTCAAGCAACCTCCGGGCCCGCGAAAGCATAGGTTCACCACTTCACCCCGTCGAGAAAGTCCAGTAATAAAATATATGTCCTCCACTTCTATGGTGAGGGACATCCTATCTATCTGGAAAGACTATGAGTATAGATCCCAGTAGGCTACTAGCATCTGCAGTAGTCTTGGTTTGGCCCTTAAGCCACCAAGACACCAAAAATTGTAGAGCCCACATGCATGTAAAGATTGTTGAGCCATTAGATCTTCCCTTATTGACTCTTCTACATCCCCGTGCTCACGTCCTCTCCATTCTAGAACCATATTGCAAATTGAATTCAAGTTTGAGTCATTAGAACACTTAAAAAACCTTGAACGCGGCCTCATACACAACTGTTTGCTAAAAAGCCGCGTATGTACGTGACTTTGAGGGCTTTTCCCACATATATCTAGCCCTATATGCAGAAAAATACTTGATTTTCGTGTGGGCCATGGTGTGCACTTTAGAATGGCCTAGAATCCTGATTTGACCATGGAAAATTGTAAAATTTGCATGAAAATGAAAGAGCAAGGTGTGGGTAATTACTTGGAAAAAATGGTAGTGGATTCCATCGGCTAGATCTTCTGGAATTCACTGTTGAAGTTTTGAGCTCAATTGGGTAAAAATTTCAAATGTTATATAATGTTTTGAATTTTTTACTATTTATAGAAAATTTTCAAATTTTTACCCCCTTTTCTATAGTTTGGACCATTTCTAATCCTATTGGACTGTTTTTTTTACTAATATATGATGTAGGAGACCTTTTTGAGCACCGTTTCGACTGTTGTTTGCACCTGTTCGTGCCGATTTCAGGTATGATGTTTAAACTGGCATATAGGTTAGGTTTCACCACCATTTACATTATGCATGACCTTATGACCATTTTATTATAACCTTAGGTACAAACCCATTCTATCAGGTCACAGAACCTTCTTGTTGTTTTAGAAGTGGCATGATATGAATTGTAGAGCTTGACTTTACATGGGTACCCTAGTTAGTGCCTTATTTGCATTTGGTGCCCATGCCAACACTTTGTCCTTTAGGGTGTGGGAGTCCATTGTATAGTATTTCCATGACATTTCGCAAGAGCCTCATACTCCTCTTGATCTTTTAATGGCCTATTTCCCCTGGACTCCCTTATGTCAAGTTGTAATTGCATTATCATGATATTTTCCTGCCTTACTGAGCCTTATGCTAGCTTCCCTGAGTTTGAGTATCAGCCATATAATGCGAGCTTGTCTCATGTCTAGCCATGTAGAGCCATTTTTATATCCTTTGCAGCTTGATTCCCTTTTTACCGGGAGGGGACTTTCCCCTGAGTGTCGCTGTCCTACACATGTATCCTTGCATTGAGCATAGGTATGTTCAAGCTTTTTAAATATTTGAAAAAGTCCAAAAAAATTAAAAAACCAAAATGCCGGACAAGGAAAGATGTTATCTTTGGCAGCTGTCGAGTCATGTTGCCTTCGAACAGAGCATTGTATATCACATCCATTGGTTGGGTTTATAGTTTGAATTTAGGAGCTGTACTCATTTATCTGATTTTATCTCCACCGACTAGTTAAGCTTCCAGTCCCTATGGAGCCTCTGTCGATGCCTCCTATGTTGCAGAGATGTCCCAGTTTTGTATATCTAGTCTATGCTACCTACATTTAGTCACCATTCGCTGTTATGCTCTTGTTCGAAGGAAGTTGAAGCCTGAGTCAGCCATTCCTCAGTTATCTTGACTTTGCATGTCAGCCATTCCCGGTATAGTTACTGGTTCATGCACCTTATGATCGAATCCTTCCACATTATAAAGCTTTGCTGAGTACGTCATGTTGGATGATGGGGATGCCTTAATGCCCTCCTTCCAGTGGATTTCATCCAATCAACTTCAGATCATTTATTCTGGGATTGGAATCTAGAGTCATTTTTGAGTGCCTGGAGACTTGCAGTTATCAGTGGTAGGTTCTCTCGCCATCGACAGTTTTTTGGGAATACATCAATGTCCCCTGATCGATGGATTCTCTCAAGTGTTCAACCTCAACACATTTATTCACACTTGTTAGTTTTCACTCTAGTTCCTTGATTCCCATTTTCATTATCGGTGGGTGATCTCACATCTGTTAATGGTACGC
Organism: Pseudotsuga menziesii; assembly: GCA_001517045.1. Taxonomy (NCBI): domain Eukaryota; kingdom Viridiplantae; phylum Streptophyta; class Pinopsida; order Pinales; family Pinaceae; genus Pseudotsuga; species Pseudotsuga menziesii. The sequence goes on along the minus strand of LPNX010414955.1, from coordinate 7,847 downwards.
ATCAATGACAGGTAATCAGATGATGGACTACTATGTTCAACCTTGACACCTCTATTCACATAGTAGGACATGTACTCAGAGCGGTTTATGTAGAAGACCTTCCAAATTCATGGCATCTCTTATATGCTACCTCCTTGATCGTGCCACTGTTCATGAGATTTCAGCTCTCGTGACTTGATTCCAATATATGTCAGACATTTCCAGCCATTGTGGAGATCTTGATCCAATGTATATCTTCATCCATTATGGAGATCATGATCATTTGTATATCTTCATCATGGATATTTTTATCTATGTATATTATACATGGCGATGAACACTTATAAGATATTTTATATCATGCCTATTCATGGCCATTGTACTCTTATGTATCTGGAACTTCTATGTGTATTTGCAGTTATATGTATAGTAGTATCATTGTACTATGCTGATTGAGTGGCTGGTCTTCCACTGGGTTCTTCATCACTCCACTTCTAGGATGTACTTATAATGTATTTTGGCCATTGTATGAGCCCTCTAACCTCACACATTAGGGGGCATCTGTTATAGCTGATTTTACGACACCTGGTAAATCACACTTGTATGGCCTTTTCCTTGTCCCTCTGCAGACTCTTTGGACCCCATGGACCTCTTTTATACCTTTGATGTTTCCAATATCATCCCTAAAAACATGCTTAAATTGCTATACGCGACTTTTAAACCCTTTCTCACGTATATATGCGGGTTTGACCCCTAAAATCGCGTACATCGGGATGTGTGCAAAAGGCCAAATTCTTTTGGAGTTTTCCTTGATGTGGATCCGACTCACTTGTCTCCTGGCCTTCCATATGCCTTGAGATCACTCGGATTTGACCCTTTGGATACATTGAAGCATATATGAGAATTGAGAGCAAAGAAACTATAGTCCATTGTTAATGAAACTTATACTTGAGTCTGCATCCCTTTGTCCCTTGGAGCACTTTTGTGTTCTTCCCAAGCTTGCCTTTTGCTTGTGAGCTTGCTATCGACAGATGGAGGGATTGAAGTGGTGGAGGCCCAAGTGGGGGATTCCATTTTTCTGATTCGCAGATGTGCCGACAGAGGTTGTATTCATTGTAATCTATGATTTTATATTAATAGAAATATATTTTCCTATCCAATAATGTATGTTTGAATGAATATTTTATCCATGGATGATTTCAAATGCTTATATGTTATTGATTACATATGCTAGAGTAGATCTAACACCAATATATATAGCATGCTTGTCTTGTTTACTGATTGTTGAGGAAGTAATTTATCAATTCAAGCTGGAGTTGGAAAACTCAATGGGGATCTACATCAATCGTCTGGAATAAGGTATGAATTGAGATCCTTTAGTGTTAGACATTTGATTTCTCTTGCATATTGGAAAGGATTGATTTCTGGAGTCAAGCTGTTTGTTGTGGTACCCCAAGCCATAGGAATTTCTCTCCATAACAGTGATGATGATGACTATGATGACGATGAGGATGATGATGGTAATGATGATGACGACGGTGATGATGATAATGATGAACAATGATGGTGATGATGATTAGGAGGAGGATGATGACTATGATGATGATGACGATGATGGGGGTGATTATGATGATGATGATGACAATGATGATGATGTTGAGGAGGAGGAGGATGATGACTATGATGATGATGATGAGGATGAGGGTGATTATGATGATGATGATGATCACAATGATGATGATGATGAGGATAATGGTGGTGATGATGATGATGATGATGAGGATGATGATGATGGTGGTGATGATTGTGATGATGATGAGGATGAGGGTAGTGATGATGATGCGGATGAGGATGAGGATGAGGATGAGGATGGTGATGGTGATGATGATGATGATGATGATGATGATGACCATGATAAAGATGATGAGGATGAGGGCGATGATAATGATGATGACGATGATGACGACAACGATGATGATGATGATGACCATGAAGATGCTGATGAGGATGAGGGTGATGATGAGGATGAGGGTGATGATGATGATGATGATGAGGATGAGGGTGATGATGATGATGAGGATGAGGGTGATGATGAAGATAATGATGAACAATGATGGTGATGATGAGGAGAATGATGAATATGATGATGATGATGAGGATGAGGATGATGGTGATGATGATGATGATGATGATGATGATGAGGATGATGAGGATGAGGGTGATGAAGATGATGATGAGGATGAGAGTGATGATTATGAACAATGATGGTGATGATGAGGAGGATGATGACTATGATGATGATGATGAGGATGAGGGTGATGATGATGATGATGATGATGATGATGACTATGATGATGATGATGAGGATGAGGGTGATGATGATGATGATGATGATGATGATGACCATGATGAAGATGATGAGGATGAGGGTGATGATGATGATGATGATGATGATAATGATGATGAAAATGAGGGCGATGATGATGATGATGATGCTGATGATGACCATGATGATGCTGATGAGGATGAGAGTGATGATGAGGATGATGATGAGGATGAGGGTGATGATGAAGATGATGATGAAAAATGACGGTGATGATGAGGAGGATGATGACTATGCTGACGATGATGATGAGGATTAGGGTGATGATGCTGATGATGATGAGGAGGATGAGGATGAGGATGACGACGATGATGATGATGATGATGAGGACCATGATGATGATAAGGATGAGGGTGATGATGACAATGATGAAGATGAGAGTGATGATGATGAACAATGATGGTGATGATGAGGAGGATTATGACTATGATTATGATGATGAGAATGAGGGTGATGATGATGATGATGAGGATGAGGGTGATGAGGATGAGGGTGATGATGATGATGATGATGAGGATGAGGATGAGGATGAGGATGAGGATGATGATGATGATGAGGATGAGGGTGATGATGATGATGATGATGATGATGATGATGTTGATGACCATGATGATGATGATGAGGATGAGGAGGGTGATGATGATGATGATGAGGATGAGGGTGACGATGAAGATGATGATGAACAATGATGGTGATGATGATGAGGATGATGACAATGATGATGATGATGAGGATGAGGGTGACGATGAAGATGATGATGAACAATGATGGTGATGATGATGAGGATGATGACAATGATGATGATGATGAGGATGAGGGTGATGATGATGATGATGATGCTGATGATAATGATGACCATGATGATGATAATGAGGATGAGGGTGATGATGATGAGGAAAAGGATGAGGGTGATGATGATGATGATGATGATGAGGATGGTGATGATGATGAGGATGAGGGTGACAATGAAGATGATGATGAACAATGATGGTGATGATGAGGAGGATGATGATGATGAAGATGATGATGAACAATGATGGTGATGATGAGGAGGATGATGACTATGATGATGATGATGTTGATGAGGGTGATGATGATGATGATGATGACCATGATGATGATGATGAGGATTAGGGTGATTATGATGATGAGGAGGAGGAGGAGGAGGATGAGGATGATGATGATGATGATGATGATGATGATGAGGATTTTGATGACGATGATGACGATGATGATGAACAATGATGAAGATGATGATGAGGATGATGACTATGATGATGATGATGAGGATGAGGGTGATTATGATGATGATGATGACAATGATGATGATGATGAGGATGAGGGTGGTGATGATCATGATGATGAGGAAGAGGATGATGATGATGGTGATGATGATGGTGATGAGGGTGGTGATGATGATGATGATGATGATGATGGTGATGATGAGGATGATGATAGAGGTGATGATGATGACAATGATGATGATGATGATGGACAGTGATGATGATGATGATGGAGGATGATGGTGATGATGATGATGATGATGAGGATAAGGATGATGATGATAATGATGATGACGACGATAATGAACAATGATGGTGATGATGTTGAGGATAAGGATGATGAATATGATGAGGATGATGACTATGAAGATGATGAGGATGATGATTAAAAGGACACGATAAATATAACAATGTTGATTAATGTCACCTACTTCCTATCGATGAATCATCACTAGCGGTTTGCAGTGAGAGCGTACATTGATCCATCGATACTCGTTATATATTTTTCACATCCAAAAGAGGTACCAAACAAGGATTCCCATGAATTTATAATTCCCTTTGAGCACTGAAATAAATCAATCTTCAATCTCTCTGTTAATGTTGCAAATTTTCCCTTGAAGCTGAATAGATCGAAGGACGGGAGGAACTATTGTTTTCTTGGATGCACATCCCATGGCTTCGTTCACCGCCCTATTTTCTTGGATGCACAGCCAATGGCTTCCTTCACCACCCTATTTTGTTGGATGCACAGCCCATGGCTTCATTCATCACCCTATTTTCTTGGATGCACAGCCCATGGCTTCGTTCACCATTAAAAAGAGGAATTATTTATGTCCATCATAGTGCTGTCTAAATGGTATTATAATGGGATAAGGATGCCATTACTATTTTTTACTCTCGTACCAAATTAGTTAAGAAAAAACACATATGCATTATAACTCATATGCGTTATAGCTCTATGATATCACATATGCGATATGAATAAGCTGTAACGCATATGTGTTATTTTAAATTAAAATAATTGGTGGGAACAAGGTTTGGCATTAGGTTCAGAAATAGCTTCAGAATACCAAACCTATTGGCTAGGTCAAATAAACCAGGGCTATTGCTTGTATTTTAGAACTGTATCAATATGATCAATTTAGATGGCATGTTTTGCTATGACATACATAATATTTTTTTATGAAAATCTAGGATATTGTAGAGTACGATCTTACGATTCTGAATATCTAATTTTTTCCTTCAAAACTATGTTTTATTTATTTATAATTATTTTTTAAATGACACATGTTAGTTTTAAAAAATACATACATCGATTGTTTGTTATATAACTTTTGATTTCCATCACCATTTCCTAATAAAAATATATGGTGCACTAGATGAGATCAACCTCTACGATATTATATTTAGAAATCAAGGATTTCATTAATTTTTGCCCCTAAAGTGTTGCACTTGTACATAAGGTTTTAATTTCAAGCTTTTGTGACTTCAATAATTAATAATAAAAAATAATTCATGAAAAATTATGAATAAATAATGTTGCACTAGGCCCATATGTCCTTTATATGTCTGCAATATTTTATCCAAAATTGACATCATTTACCTCATATATTGTTGCACTCACACAAACATATATGTTAAAATGTGCTGAAAATTTGAAAACCCACTTTCACGGAAACTAATTTTATAATCGTTTACACACATTTTCTCTACATAAATGCTATATATTAGGAAAGCTGATTCAATTTGTTATCTTTTCTCTTTTTACTTCATCTTCAAATAAGTTAGGGAAGTACCCCTAATTGTCACCTAAAGTCAGAGTTTTCCATTTATTCCAGTATTATGTGGCATCTAAAGTGTCTTTAAAGGAGTCCATGATTGTGCATCAACCCTATAATATATGCACATTCTAAAAGTTCTATCCTTGTATTTAACAAACAAAATATGTGCTCTTCAAGGAGATACACTAGGGCGAATATATCCTTTGTCTAGTAACTCCTGTAATTGTATTCTTCATTTTGTTAATTCTGGGATACTCATATGTTATGGAGCTCGTGATACTGGTGTTGAAAACGACATTAGATCTATTGTAAAATCTAAATATCATTTACATGTTAATACTTATATCTTATCACAGAATACAACTTCAAATTCCTTTAAAATAGGAAATTGTTCCAATTCCATTTTTTATTTTTCGGGATCAAATTCTTTAATTTTGATGCCATAAAGTTGACACCCTTTCCTAATACACTTTTTACATTGTAGTGCTGAAATTTTTCATGTGGATAAAGGTCTATAAATTTCCTTAACTGTATGATACTTATCCTCCTCATCCACACTACTAAAATTTTTATGCAAATAGTCGATAACAACTTTATGAGATTCTAGCCAATCCATACCTATCAAAATGTCATAGGATCCTAGGGGAAGTATATTTAAATTAACCGAGGTATCCAAGTCATCCAAACCTAATAACAAATTTTTAACTATCTCGGTAACTTTTCTTTTTACCTTTGTTGCCAGCTATACCAACCATGCATTTTTTTGTTTTTCGTTACTAAGTTTACACTTTTAAACTACTTTTGGTACAATGTAACTTAAATTAGATCCTGAATCGATAAGTATAGAAACATGAATGTTCAAAATTTTACCTTCTACTTCCAACATGGTGGATTGCTGGTCTGCCTGCCGATATTCCAAAGAAACATTAACTATAGGGATATTCCTGGCTATGTCATTCACAGTAGAAGCTTCTTGCAACATGCTTACGGGTTACTATTCCATCCTCCACTGGAATTTTTGATACTCTTTACCCCATTGATATTGGTTGAACCTTTCCTGTTGTAATTGTTATCAGTATGACCTCTTGTTCATTTTCCAAATGGTGAGGGTTTAAATCCTTTCCTACGTTGATAGATATTTTCAAATTTTTTTTTTTTTGACTTCTACTCAATTTGGATCTTTGTTTAAACAAATGGTAGCACAACTAGGCCTTTCTAATTGCTTCATCCATTGTTTAGGAATTTCAAGCACAATATTTTCCTTATACACTAGGGGTAAAAAACTGATAAAATTGTATACCTTAGCTCTTTCAACTGTTAAGTATGGTACATAGTGTTGTAAATTTACAAACTTGGTTATGAATTATTCCATGGTTAACAATCCTAGTCTCAAATTATTGAATTATTGGGATTTCTCATCATAATATCGTTCTGACATATACATCTTTTAAATGGTTTTAAAAAAAAATTCCAACTCAACTCTTTACTACATATGTTACTGACACTTTTAGCCTCCTTCCAACACAGAGAAGATTTTTCGCTCAGCTGAAAAAAGATAAAGGTGCCCTCAAATTATCATCATATCTGTACACTTGAAAATTGTGTTTGATATTTAACAACCAAGATTCTATTGCTTCTTCAAATTCTCCATCAAACATGGGGGGCCTTAACTTTTTGAATTCTCCCTGTAACTCTACAAGTCTTTCTTTTTGTTTTTCTGTATTCATTTCATCACCTTTCTTTAAATCCAGGGGGATTATAGGAATGCTATTTGTAGTTTCCTCACTACTGCAACTTTGTAGTGCTCTTTTTCTTTTCTTGTAATGAACATAAAATAAATATAATAATTAAATTGCTAATGTTACCTTAGTAATAAAAAAATATTATAATTCAGAATCAAGTTGCTAATTTTACCTTAGTAATAAAAATTATTTCTATCAAAAATTTCTAACATTCCTAAGATTCTCAACTTCTCAACACTAAAAATATTTTACATATACAATCATACATAAACTTAATAATACATACTTTCATATATTTTTCACCTATCAAAACTTCCTAACATTCCTAACCTTTCCTAACTTTGATATATTTGCACCTATAAAAAATTCCTAACATCACTAATACAAAAGCGCGGATTTTTCCACGGATGTTTTCCACGTTTCATACATTTGGGTGTTAAATCGGAACTAGTAAAAACCATCCGTCGCTATATCGACACCTATTCGTCGCTATATCCACGATTCCATCTTTCCCGTCGCTATATCGACGTCTCAAATCCCATCCGTCGCTATATCCACGGAGATCCGTCGCTATAGCGATGGCACTATCAAGTTTAGATTTTTTTGGCTTTTTACAACGGTCAATTTGCCTTAGGGGGCAAAAGTCAATGTGTAAGAGTTCTATAAAAACGAAGACCTT
>LPNX010414918.1:67256-106025 GCA_001517045.1 Pseudotsuga menziesii | reverse complement strand
TTGTCTCTTGTGATGTGCTTATGTGATTGTTGTACTTGTTATTCTCTCAGTGAAAAGATCTTGTTATAATACTAGCTTAAATGTGGAAAAACTAACATGAAAAAGGACATGGCTGAATATATTTCATGGTGCATGAAATGTCAGCAGGTGAAGGTTGAGCATAAACACCCAACAGGTTTTTTGCAGCCTTTGCCAGTTCTAGAATGGAAATGGGAAGTTATTTCCATGGATTTTATTATAGGATTTCCAATGACTTGGAGAGAACATGATTCCATCATGGTTGTGGTGGACAAGTTGACAAAGGCAACACATTTTATACCGGTTAAGTCTACGCATAAGATGGATGACATTACAAAGATATTCATGAAGGATATTTTCAAGTTGCATGGATTACCTAAGGCAATAGTCTTTGATAAAGATGTTAGGTTCACATCCAATTTTTGGAAGGGATTGTTTACAGATTTGGGTACAAAGTTGAATTTCAGCACTGCCTACCATCCTCAGAATAATGGGCAGACAAAGAGATTTAACCAGGTGCTTGAAAGAATAGGGCTAGTTGCATATAGACTTGCATTTCTTGCTAGCACTAGGGCTCATAAGGTTTTTCATGTTTCTTTGATTAATAGATATGCACATGTTCCTAACCATGTGATAAATTGGGATGTGATTCAGGTGGAACCCAAGGGATAATTCCAAATAGAGCCAATGCGCATCCTTGACAGGAAGATGACAATGCTCTAGAACCAATCCATAGGGCAGGTAAAGGCACAGTGGGAGCACTACGGTCCTGAAGAGGATACATGGGAGCTGGAAGATGCCATGCGATTGGCACATCCATTTTAGTTCAATTCTATAGAGCACTGAGGTCGGTACCAATGTAGCATTTTTCTTCAATTTTGTAAAGCACTGAGGATAGTGCTGTTGAAAGGGGAGGGGAATGTAACACCCCGGTTTTGACCTCATTTGCATTAAATATATATGATGTAAATATTGTATAGAATCATGGAAAGGAGCTCAAGGACAAGGCCCTACCATTGATTGATGTTTTTTGTATAGGTGATCAAGGTTGATGCCTACGGTTTATGGTGCTAAAGCAAGCACGGTATATAATTTTGGACATCATATAAATATGCAATTTAATTAAAAACCCACAACCAGCTATGTCAATGAAACAAATAATGAGATGGGGGCATGATTTCCTAAGGATCAGGGAGGGGGAATGTTTAACCTTGAGCCTTTGGCGAAAATCCATGTGTAAAAAGGAAACACCCAAAAACGTATGCCCATTCCCCTCATTCACTTAGGTTTTCATCTTCCCTCATGTTTTGGGGAGCAGTGGAACGTTTTGATCATCCATCTTTCACGTTTTAATTTTTTTTTCCTCGTTGTGCATGCCCAGTCCATCATCTGGCTCTCATTGAAAACATTATGGTCCATTCTGATTGTTCTCTATTCCATTTTGTACATGCATGTTGTGCATTCATCCTGCTTGCAGAACCGTGTTTTGTTCTGGGTTGTTCGACTATTGTTACCATCCTTAGCCGTGTTTATGAGAAAGACTGGTCATCTGTAGTTTCCTTAGTGTTGTTGTGCAATGGTTTCTTATGTCACAGAGTAAGTAAAAGCTTTTTTTGCTGTGTTGATTTTGTAGTTTGCTGTGTGTGCATATTTTGCATTGGTCTGAACTGGTTTGGAGTGGAATTAGGTCTGAACTAGCTTGATAATCCTAGTGTAGGAAGGAGCCTCACAAATAGATCTAGAGGGGTTGCTTTTCTTCTTTTCACACCTGAACAACACTGGAAGGGAAAGCATAGCATGAGGGACTCTGTAGCAGAGAAGGGGATGCTTCCTTTTGTTGGGTGTGTAGATGTGTTAGGAGCCAAACCTGATCTAGTGCAGGTGTCCATGGCTCGGTGGTTGAGCTCACTAGCTTACTAAGTTCAAGTTTTCCAGCTCCTTTATAGCCTTATAAACCCATCTGTTAGTTGGCTTGGCTAATCCTTAGTGTGAATGCTGGCTTTACTGACTACAGTCTAAGAAACCTAGCAGTATATTGGCTTGTTTGTTTGCAGCCTGATAAACCCAATTGTGTTGGCTTGGATGAGTTTTGTTGTATCCTTGGCTATGTGTGAGCCTGCTAGTGTTCCTTATTCCTTGTGGGAATCATGCCTAGCTCGGGGGTGGCAGTGCTACTGAGAGATTAATGAGTGCACCGTCCTATGGTTGGGTGGAACGTTGTAGCAACATAGCTGGTTGCGGGACAAACTTCTTTCAAAGATAAGTATCTCTCTGTTAATATCTGCATTTGCCTTTGCTTGATGTAAAAATGATGAACATGTTTAATATGTTGAATGGATGAATTTATTCCGATGTATAATTGCAACTGTATGCATATGTGTATGTTTTTTGTCAATGCATTTCTAAATTACATTATGGGACTTAGATGGCTGGATTGGCGATGGCCTGAATGATCAAATATGTCCTAAACTTTTGTTAACAGGTTAAATATTATTTCTGCAACTCTTATTTCAACAAATTATGGGATCCGAAATGCCCTTCCGTAAATTCCATTCCCCGCATATTTTCCTTCCGGAACTCTCCTTTCCGCATGTGGGATGCAGGATGCGGCTCCACAATATCTATTTTTACAACTAATTATTTCTGCAATGGTCTATTCTACATGTGGGATGCAGGATGCAGAATGCAGGATGCAGGATGCAGGACTGCAATTTCCATATTTCCCCAATTCTGCAAACTCAAGATTTCCGCACCGTTGATTCTTGCAGGTTGATTCTCAGTCGTTGATTTGTTTCCATATGCGGAACAGATGGTGATCGTCGATTTCTGTTGCATTATTTCTCCTTCGTTCGATCTCCTCTGATATTTTTCTTTGTAGGTCATCAAATGGATCACTGACAGGATCAATTTCTCCGTTATTGGCAAGTTGGAAAATTTATACACAAACTTGAATAGATTGAACTTCGAGCTGGATGGTCATTCATCAAATGTGTGGAACTATGGTCACGTTTCTCCTCTAATGAGGGAGGGGACGTGACATCAGGTTTGTGACAAAGGATGTGAAGTTGTTTTCACTTCTGAAGATTGCAAGATAAAATGTGTACCTTCAGGACAGTTGGTTGCAAAAGGGATAAGGACATAAAACAATGTCTATCTCTTGAAAGAAGGAAAAGAAGAATGTCTTCTAAGAAAGTATGATGAAATATGGCTATGGCATAGTAGACTTGGAAACTTAAAATTTGATCACATAATAAATCTTATGAACAATGGGGCAGTAAAATATCTTCCAAAAATATCAAAGCCATATGACTCTGTTTGTAAACCTTGTCAAATGGGAAAATTGACTTGCATGCAATTTAAATCCAAGAACTTCACATCTACAGAAATACCTCTTTAGTTAGTACATATATATTTTGTGGACCATAAATAAATGAAGGAACATGAAGAGAAAGATATTTCATGTTGGTCATTGATGATTATTCTAGATTCACATGGGTCGCCAATCTGAAGGGAAAATTTGAAGCATTTGAAAAGTTCAAAAATTTTAAGGCTATGAATGAGAATCAAATAGGAAAGAGACTGAAGGGAGTGAGGTCTGATAGAGGAGGAGAGTTTAGTTAAGGAGACTTCAAAGAGTTTTGTGATAAACATGGAATTAAAAGAGAGTATATTATTCCAGGGACTCCACAACAAAACAGAGTAGTTGAGATACATAATAGGTCAGTTCAACATATGGCAAGATCAATGATGAATGAAAGGAATATTTCTCAGACAGACTAGGTAGAGGAAATTCAAACAACTGTCTGTATTCTTAACAAAACTAACTTAAGGCCAAATAGTGATAAGAATCCTTATGAACTGTGGTTTGGAAGACCTACTTCAATCAAACACTTTAAAGTCTTTGGAAGTAAATGTTCTATTAAAAACAATGATGAACATCTTGGAAAACATGATGACAGTGCCAATGAAGGTATTTTATTAGGATATGCTACAAACAGTAAAGGGTACACATGTTATAATAAGAGGATGCATAAATTGGTTGACTATATTTATATTAAAATCGATGAAGGAATTCCTATAAAAGATATTCAGATGAGCATTGTTGAACCAAATACAAAGGATACAGTTGAAGTTGAGGAAGAACAGGTCGAAGAATAAAAAAAATATGATTCAGAATCAGATGATGAAAGTGAAAACATTCAGACAGATTCAAAACATCAAACAGAACCAAAACTACATTCCAGAATTGTTCAGAAGAATCATCCTGAAAATCAGATAACTGGTGATAAGAATAAAGGAGTTCAATCAAGAAGGAAATTGATTAAACATTTAGAACAATCTCAGGTTGGTTTCCTATCTATGATTAAACCTAAGAATTTTGAATAAGCTAACGGGGATGAAGATTGAATTAGAGCCATTAATGAAGAGCTTGACCATATTGAGAAGAATAATACTTGGGAATTTGTTTTTAGACATGTAGATAAGAATGTAATAGGCTCCAAATGGGTGTTTAAAAATAAGATGAATGAACAAGGACAGATTGTGAGGAATAAAGCCTGCTTGGTCTATAAGGGGTATGCACAAGTTGAGGGACAAGATTTTGATGAAACCTTTGCACCAGTGGAAATATTGGAATCTATCAGAATGTTTCTTACCTATGTCAATCATAATAAATTCAAAGTGTATCATATGGATGTTAAGTCAGCATTCCTTAACGGAGATCTAGAAGAAGACGTCTATTTAGAGGAACCTGAAGGATTCCAATTGACAGACAATCCTGACTATGTCTGCAAACTGAAGAATGCACTATATGGATTGAAACAAGCACCAAGAGCCTAGTATTATAGACTGGATAAGTGTCTACATGACAAATGATTCAATAAAGGTACTGTTGACAGTAATTTGTACATCAAATATGAAGGTGACAATTTATTAGTCGTTTTGGTGTATGTGGATGACATTATTTTTTGATGCACTAATGATTATTCTATTCAATGGTTAGTTAATGCCATGCAATCTGATTTTGAGATGTCAATGATAGGAGAATTGTCATTCTTTCTTGGTCTCCACATTATTTAGAATTTTGAAGGTTTATTTCTCTCCCAAGAGAAGTATTTGAAGGAGATGTGGAAGAGATTTTAGATGGAAGATTCCTCATCTCTTAGTACTTCTATGGTTGTTGGATGTAAAATCAGCAAGGATGATCTCTTACTTGATGTTGATCAAAGAACATATTGATCAATGATAGGTAGTCTCTGTACCTCGCATCATCTCATCCTGATATAATGCAAGTCGTTGGAATGGTAGGAAGATTTTAGTATGCTCCTAAGAAACGTCATTTGGTGGCTTTTAAGAGGATATTCGAATATTTGAAGGGCACGATGACTTATGGTCTCTGGTATCCTAGAAATTAGAATCTTTAGTTAACTGCATATTCAGATGCTGACTATGAAATTTGTTTGGATGAAAGAAAGAGCACAAGTGGAGGTGCATTCTTCTTGGGTGATTCTTTAGTTGCATGGTTGAGTAAGAAGAAAGGATCGATATATTTATCTATTAAATAAGTTGAATACATTGCTGTTTCCACCTGTTGTACACAAGTACTATGGATGATCCAGACATTGGAAGATTTGGAGGTAAAATATGCTAATCCCATTCCTCTCGATTGTGATAATACTAGTGCCATTAGTGTGTCCAAGAATCCAGTACTTCATTCCAAGACTAAACACATACCAATTAAGTATCAATTCTTAAGGGAGAAGGTCACAAACATAGTGGTTCAATTGAATTTCATTCCTTCTATAGAACAGATTGTTGATATCTTTACTAAACCTTTACCAAAGACATAGTTTGAGTACATATTCCAAAAGCTGGGTATCATATCTTATTTCGAGTAACTTTTTCACTTTGATAGGGGTATATTTGTTATAGATTCTTCTTTGACATTGATGTCAAAGGGGGAGGAGTTATTGTTTCTACAGATGATAAGAATTCGGTGATTACAAGTACAACATGCATCCAAAAATTGAAGGTTTCCATCCATGCCAAAGGGGGAGATTGTTGGAATTATGATAGGCATTATGATCATATGGAAACATATTAGATTGTGATGTGGTTGCCATTGATGGAAACACATATGATCCAATAATAAGGAGGACAGATAATTATAGGAATTAGACGAATCAATGGTTGTGGATGAATTTTGCAAGAGAAAGGTGTAAGAAAATTATTGGCCCCACAAATATTAGATGAATATCCACGCTTGATCTCAAATCAACGGAAAAAGAAGAAGCCGCAAAGATCAATGGTCGAAGATGAGTTTCACAATGCGATGTTGCGGGAGTTGAATTATTGAAGCCCATATTTGGAAACGTGGGAAGGAGAATATGCAATCGGCATTTGCGAAAAGAATATTGCGGAACTAGAACTGTAGAAACAAATTTGTGGAAGTCAATTTTGGAATTCGGGAATTCCTGCAATCCGCAACTACGAAAAGAATCTTGCAGAAAAGAATCTCGCGGAACCAGAACTGCGGAAATCGATTTGCAGAAGTCAATTTTGGAATTTGGGAATTTATGCAATCCGCAATCCATAAGTGTGGAAAGAATCTTACGGAAAGAGTCTTGCGGAACCAGAATTGTGGAAATAGATTTGCATAAACGTCATTGCAAAAACTCAGAATTGGGGGAAGATCAAGGTTGTGGAAGCAAGTAAGTTGTCTTGTTTATTTGTCATGAGTTTTTGGAATGCAAAGGAAAATTGATTCGAGCAGTTATGAATTCAAGAGCCCGGTGGAAAATGGTAAACGATGTCTAGATTCCTTATCGATTGGGTTCCTTCCTGTCATGAGTCATTGAATGGGTTTTGATCAGTTATGAAACGGAAATGTCAGGCATACGGACAAGTAAAGGGAATACATACTGGCATGCATAAAAGTATGGAGGAGAGAGGATTGTCAGTGCATTCTCTAGATGCAGAGAGATGGTGCATGGACCGTTGTCAAAGGGTGTGCTGAAATGGGGAGAATACGCATAACATAGACAATGAAGGGAGCCAAGTTTGAATTAGCAAGAAGCAGAAGCAGTTCAGAGAATGTGACAGAGTTGGTAAGCATAGCTATATTTGGTATTCAACATATTCTACAGAAAAAGTTTAAATTTATGAAATTAGGGTGGTAGGGTGGTGCTCAAGAAGACTTGTAGTCTTTAGTGTGCAATTTGGAGCTTGTACAAGTCTTGTGGGTGCTAGAAAACTAGGAGAGTTGGTTCTCTACACAATTTGTTGCTTGTAAAACATAGGTTGTAGCCTCATTTGATTTTGTGCTCAACAAGGAATTTTAAGGAACCATAGTTATTTAAAAGTGTATAAATGTTGGCGAATCTTACCAATTCCTAACACATCAACTATAAAATGTTTGGCGATATTTTTCTAAAATATTTTAATTTCTAAGGATTTTATATCATTTATATAATAATTTGGCTATTTTTATGGTGAAAAATTTTATCCCATCAAAATTGGGCGAAATAGGGCTTCAAAAAATTCAAATTGGCAAATCATTTTTTGGATAAAAACATGTAAAAATAGCCCATGGGCTAAATTTCGTCCCTAAAATTATCCTTGGTGCTCAAAGAAAGTTGATTGAATAATAAAATAATTTTCTATTATGATTTTTCTTGTGAATATCAGTCTATGTCCCCATCATATGTATGATTGATAATAATTACTTCTAATTTATATCATGGCTGTAAATATGTGAACACTAATAAAGGTTTAAAATGTCGGAAATTGTTTAAGCTTAGGAATAACTGATTCAACCACCCCACCCCCCCTTCTTAGTTATTCTAATATCCTCAACACCTCTACCAGGGATGATTTTAACGAACCATACTTATTTAAAAGTGTAAAAATGTTGCGAATCTTACCAATTCTTACAACGTCAACTATAAAATATTTGGCGATATTTTTATAAAAATATTCCAATTTCTAAAATTTTTATATCATTTATATAATAATTTGGTCATTTTTAGGGTGAAAACATTTCACACCATCAAAATTGGGCGAAATAGAGCTTCAAAAAATGCAAATTGGTAATTAATTTTTTGGAGAAAAACATGGAAAAATAGCCCATGGGCTAAATTTCAGCCCTAAAATGATCCTTGAACTCTACTACATAACTGATCTTTATTCTCCTTTTCATTATGTAATTTTTATTTTGCTGGTACGTTGTCCTTGGAATGGTTTAAGACACTTCTCTTTGATGCTTCTACCTTTTAGTCAAAAACTAGTTCTTCGATTGGATTGTTTTGCATAGTTTGGAGACTTGGCACATAAATTGTTTGTAAAACTGGATGTATATGATTATGTATGTTAAATAAAATTTAAATGTTTGTGATAATTTTATGGTAATTCTTTTTGATAGTGTTTGGGAAATGTCGACTGGAAATCTAGATCAATTTCCAATTTCTAGCTCCTTCATTCGAATTGTTTTGAGTAGATTTGTGACTTTGCATATGAAGTGTTTGATGAAATTTTGGATTGATATAACCTCTTATATGACTGATAAAACATGTTATTAATATTTGGAATGAAATTTGAATGATTCTATGAGACGTGGAAGAATTATTAGTCAATTCGTATGAGTAGAATTATCTAGTTTTGTGAGTTATTTAATGGAATATATATGGGTGTAAAGCTACAGTAAGATGACTGTAGGTGACCCATGATACAATTTAAAAGTTCTAAATTATTCATATATTTCTCTTCATTTGGAATTTGGAAGGTTAAATTGGAAACTAGGTACATTGCAGTGAAAATTGATAACTAGTTGTAGATTGAAATCTTTATTTTCATAAAAATAGAATGCTACATCCATGTGTTCTGTTTCTAACATGTTTTTGTGCTATAGGTGTATAATTATCAGGTGTTATTATTTCCTTATGGATGCATTACATTTTGGTTCAGTTATTTAAACTCAATTCCTTGCGGTGAATGTTAGCTAGTTTCATTGGAATTGATGGAAAATATTACATTATGTGCAATTAGAATGATATACAAATAAAAATTTAATTGGATGTAGGTGAATTCTTAAATACATTGTAAAATTCTGTATGATTTCTTTTGGTTTTAATGGTATGGTTGCAAGTTGATTCTGTGGAAGAATGGTTGCTTATGTTGGAAAACTAATTAACTAGTCTTGTGGACTCTTTTTGTAATTAGCATGATTAATTATTGTAATTGTAGTAATTATGAATAATTTAAATGTAATTAGTGTTATTAAGACATTTGTATTGATAATATATGGTTATTTTTTAAACAATTGGATTTGTGATAAGTGTCATCATTTGCGTACTAAGTGTCGTTAAGTGTCACAATTAACTTCCTTAATTACTAGTTAACTGTGAATAAGAATCATTATCCTTTAGAAGTGGTTATCATCTATGCCACGCCTTGGATTGAAGGTTTGATTATTTTAGTTGATGTTAAGAAATTTTCTATACCTTGGATTGTTTGTTGGAATAGTTATTAAATTTACTTTAATTTACTGGTAATTAAAAGGATTTTGTCGAAATTAAATTACAAAAAATGAGATTAAATATTTGTTTGACTAATATGTTGTGAAAAATTATTTAATTATCCATAGATAGATAATTATATTTACATAATACCATTTCATAGCATCGAGTGACATTAAAGGTGGTATCAGAGTCGCGGTTGCAACACTATGACTGGTGGGCCTATTGGTCGCTTTCAATTTGCTTGCTTGAATAAAATTTAAATGTTGCCTATATGAAATTTAATTATGAAAGTGTTGGTATCTTTGTGAAATATGAAAAAATATTTTTTATTTTGAATATTTGTAAGATGTTTGAAAAATAATCATAGCCTTTTATGCATTTTTCCTAGTTATTTATTTCAAAATCTGAAGACTAGTATAGTACGCTTTGTTTATTCTTAACTAGAAAATTTATTATTGTTTGAGAAAATAAATAAATCTGATAATGAAAAGTTAAACAACTTATAATGAACATGTTGCAACTCACATTATATCATTTAACCCAAGAATACCCCATATAAAAAAACATTAGAGGATGTAAGTTAAATAGACAACCTTGTATGGCCCTGAAGGGGTATGTAGGAAGGAGGAGGAGGTGTTCATCCCTTGAATTGGAATACTCGGTAAATAAATATAATTAAAGGATCACTCACCTTCAATAAAATATCATGAAAGAACTAGTATCCTTAAATACTACCCAAAGTAGAAAAACTTACTCTAGGATGGAATTTCCACCAAAAAATTATCGCACACATCCCTTGAGAAAAAGAGATAGAAGTCCTAATAATAGTCTAGAGATATTTTCAAATGCCCGTAATAGTAGAATAAGAAATAAAAAATTACCCTGCACCTCGCAAGAAAATAAATAAAGGAAAAGTAGGAAAACGTACTCTAGGATGGACTTTCCACCAGACAATTACCGTGCACCTCCCTTGAGAAAAAGAGATAGAAGTCTTGAGACTAGTTGAGCCATATTTTCAAATGACCATAATGTATGAACATAATCAGTTGATGGGAGAGTTAAGAAATATTAAACCTCCAACCTTTGATTCCAAAGTTAAACAGGGTGAAGAAGAACATACATGGTTAGTAGGGCTCCATTTTTTTTTCAATTGCATGATTATTCATCAACCATGGAAGAAAGAATAACTATCTATCATTTACAGGGAAGATCCTCTCTTTGGTGGGAACATTTGGCTAAACTGAAATATATTTATGAAGAAAATATCACTTGGAAATAGTTTAAAAAGTATTTTCAACAAGAATACCTTTCAGAGAAATACTATGATAATATGATGGAAGAATTAATTGAACTTAACCTCGGCAATTTAACCATGGATGCATAGGAGATGATATTTCTTGAACTGTTAACTTATGTAGACTATATAAAAGATGAGAAATTTAATTCAAATATTTCTAAGTGGACTGCCAATTTTTACAGGGACAAGATTCAGTATGATATGCCCAAGACCCTTAAAGAAGTAATCAAGAAGGAAAAACATTTGTATAAGTTGGATAATATTAAGGACCATAAGAACTTGAATTATAAGAAGAATGTAACATGAGACCAAATAAAGAAGGGAACCAAGCCTCTTGTCAATATATGTGGTAATTTTCATAAGCAACCAAATTCATATAAGAGGCCTCCAGTTAGATGTTGGAATTGTAATAAGAATAACTAAGTAAGGGATTGTCCACATAAGAAAGGAGAAAACATTCACAACATTCAGGTAGGAAAAGTAGGTGATGTTGGTAAGACTTGGAGGATTTATGTAGATTTGGAAGGTAGGAAGGAATATCATCAATATCACATGATAGAAGTGGCAGGTAATATTGGTAACAAAATTGTGTCTATTTTAATTGATTCAGGAGCTAGTAACAGTTATGTTGCACCTAGTGTAGTTTTGAATTGTTCTATTAAGAAAAGTAACCTTGAGGTAACATGACTTGTACAATTAGAAACTGGAACTAAATGAAAAGTCGCATAAATAGTAAGACATTGTCCTTTAGAAATGAATGGTTTAAATACTTTTGCAGTTTTGAATGTCATCCCCTTAATCTCTTACAATTTTTTGATTCGTATGGACTAGTTGACTACACATCGAGATATCTTGGATTATTACAATAATACTTACACATGTCTATATGAGGAAGGAAGTATACTAATACTTAAAGGAATACATAGATTGATATCTTTAAGGCATGTTATAGCCTTATAGTTAAATAAGTGTTTTAGAAAAAGGTGTCAGATTTATGCATCTCACCTAGAAGAGTCCAAGTAAAACGAACCCCAGTTACAGGATTACCTGGTATTACGGGAATTTGTAGATGTATTTAAAGAGATACTTGGAATGCCTCTTAGAAGAGATATATAATTTACTATTGATCTAATTCCTGGTACAGTTCCTTCTTCTAAAGTCCCTTTTAGGATGAGTATACCTAAATTGAAAGAGTTATAGATGCAGTTAGAACAATTATTAAAGAAAGGTTATATCAAGCCTAGTGTTTCACCTTGAAGAGCACTGGTTTTGCTTGTAAGAAAGAAATATTTTACCTTGAGAATTTGCATTGATTACATGTAGTTAAATAAAGAAACTATCAATAAAAAGTATCTTTTACCAATAATTGATGAATTACTTGATTAGTTAAGGGGTGCCATAGTGTTTTCAAAGATAGATCTCAGGTCAGAATTAAGGAAGAGGACATCAATAAGACAACTTTTAGAACAATGTATGGTCACTAGGAGTTTACAGTTGTTCCATTTTGTTTGATGAATGCACCAACTACGTTTATGTTCTTGATGAATAGGATTTTTAGAAAATATTTGGACAAGTTTGTGATTGTTTTCTTGGATGAGATACTAGTTTACTCTAACACAAAGAAATAACTTAAAGAACACTTGAGACTAGTAACGCAGGTAATCAGAGAGAATTAACTTTATGCTAAGTTAAGTAAGTGCCATTTTTATCAGAAATATTTAGTACTTAAAACACATTGTATTAGAAGAAGGAATCTCAGTTGACCTCAAAAGATAGAAGAAATTATGAATTGGTCAACACTTAAGAATGTATCAGAAGCTAAATCTTTTATCAGACTAGCAAGGTACTATCGATGGTTTATAGAAGTATTTTCAAATATTTCACATCCGATAGCTTCTTTAGAAAAGAAAGGTATACAATTTGATTGGACATTTAAATATGAAACAAGTTTTCAGAAGCTTAAAGAGATGCTTACTAGCGCACTAGTTTTCAAAATTGTGAATCCATATGATAATTTCATGGTATGTATAGATGCATGTCAGCAGGGGATAGGTGGCATGTTAACTCAGAATGGACATGTTATTTATTATGAGTAGAGGAATTTAAAGGAACACGAACAAAAATATGATACACATGACTTGGAATTAGCAGCAGGAGTACATGCTTTAAAGATACAAAAACACTACTTAATGAGAAACATATATGAATTAAGAATTGATCACCATGGACTAAAATACTTGTTCGAACAACCTAATATAAATGCAAGAGAAATAAGATTGATGGAACTACTATGTGAATACGATTTTGACATTAAACATATAAAATAAACATAAAATAAAGTGGGAGATGCACTCAATAGGAAAATCCATGTGATGCACGTAGCTATCAGTACTAGCATTTCATATTTTATAAAGGCTAGAATAACATAGGAAAACAATACAAATGAATTATTTCAATAGGTAAAAGCATGTTTGTAGCAACATGGAACAACACATAAGTTTGAACACTATAAACTAGAAGATGGAATACTTAAGTATAAGAACACAGTCTACATTCCTAACTCAGAAAACGTAAAGAAATTGGTTTTAATCCATCCTAGATCCAAATCCTAGGCTCTATCAAGCACTGAGAGGGATTGAATCTCTAGAGGTGCAAACTTCTTCTTAGGTGTTGCACTCAAGGAGCTATCAGCTTTGGTGTGTCCTATATATAGCCATTGATTTGATTCAAATCAAAAGACACATTTTTTTATTTAAGGTCGACATATAATATTTTTATTATTAATATTTAATATTATTTATGGCCGACGTATAATATTTTTATTATTTTTTATTTTGTTAGGAACGAACATTACAATATCTCCCCCATACATCATTTTAAAACCATGTGCAAGGACCTCCTAAAACTATGGGTTGTTTAGGAGGCCTTTCACATGGTCTTAAAATCATTTGCAAGGGCCTCCTAAACCATGTACAACAAAACCATGGGTTGTATAGGAGGCCTTGCACATGGTTTTAAAACCATTTGCAAGGCCCTCATAAACCATGTACAATAAAACCATGGGTTGTTTAGGAGGCCTTGCACATGGTTTTAAAACCATGTGCAAGGAAAATATTTTTTGTGGATAATTCATTTTTTTATTTTTTATTTTTTTTAAGGTAGGAACATTACAACATCTCCCCCATTTTAGGTTTTTTTTCTAGCCGACATTTATTTTGGCGGATAATTAATTTTTTAATTTTTTAATGGCTAACAAAATATATTTATTACTTCTGACATTTAGAAGTAAAAATTAATTTTAACGTTATGTAACGTTACAAAATCTCCCCCATACTGGGCTGTAGAGCACCTCTTGGCGCAAAGAAATGCATGATATATCGTATGCAAGTCACTATGGTTATCAAATGAAAATGACAACAAATATTAAGGATTATTATTTTCTAGGAATGAAAAAAGAAATTGCATATTACAAAGCTAGATGCTTAGAATGTCAGAAAGTAAAACTTGAACATAGACACCATGCAGGTTTGTTACAACCTTTACAGATATAGAAATAGAAATGGGATGTAGTTAGTATGGAATTTATCATGAAATTTCCTAAGATAATGTCACAACATGATTCTATTATTGTAGTGGTATAAAAATTAACTAAACCAACTCACTTTATGCCAATTAAGACTACACATAAAGCAATTGAAATAGCAGATATTCATATGAAAGCGTTAGCTGGATTTCATGATTCCAAAAGCAATTGTGTCATACAGGGATTCAAAATTGACAGGTAATTTTTGGAAAGGTTTGTTCAAAGTTTTTGGAACAAATTTGAATATGAGCACTTCATATCATCCTTAGACAGATGGATAGAAAAAAATAGTTAATTAGGTTATTGAACACATGTTAAGAAAGTATGTAATGGATCAACCTACTAAACGGGAAAATTATTTGCATCTTGTTGGATTTCCTTATAACAATGGTCATCACTCTTCTTTGAAAGTAAGTCCTTTTAAAGAAATACATGGAAGAAAATACAACACATCTATTAGTTGGGACAATCCGATAGATCGAGTTATTATTGGGCCAGAATTATTAAAAGGAATGGAAGATTAGATGGTTAGGATTAAATAGAATTTGAAACAAAACAAGATAGGGATAAAAGTTATCCATATCATAATAATGTTTACAAATAGTTTCAGGATGGGAATAATGTACTTTTGAATGTGAAACAAAAAAGAGTACTTTAAACTTGGGGAATTGTTCTAAACTTGCATCTAGATATTGTGGTCCCTTTGATATTTTGGAAAATATAAGACCAATTACTTATGAACTAGCTTTCTCTCCTAGCATAAAAGCGCATAATGTGTTTAATGTGTCTTTGTTGAAAAATTATGTGCATGATCTTAGGCATACAATTGATTGGAATATCATACAGGTAAATTGTAGAGTAGATGTTTTTGTTTTACATTAGATTATGATGCATATGATATGATATATTGTTGCTTATATTATTTTGTTACTGACACATTATCCTTTCTAGCATGTTGCTATATATGATTTCATGTTGACATGTATACATGATGTTGATTATGTTTTGTATATATATTTGATATGGCTAGGTGGATTAGGAAGGAGACTTTTCAGTAGAGTCTATTGCCATTGTAAGCAAGAATACCAGGCTTCTCAGGAACATAGAATTCCACCAGCTTAAGATTTAGTGGAGCTGCTATACTCCTAAGGATGCGACTCGGAAATTGGAAGATGTGATAATGGATGCATACCCTCATATGTTTTGAGTTTTTTTGGTAAGTATGCATCGAGGACAATGCATGGTTTAAGGGGGGATGGATGTAATATCCTCTAGTTTATCCCCTAGACATATTATTATTGTTGTTATGATGTAAATAGTGGCACAAGGTTCTTGTACTATGGTTTTCACATTATTATTGTTTTTATTATGTTGAACTTATGAAATAATTAATAAAATAAAATAAAATAGACAACCGATGCCACGTAAGAGAGTATGTGGAACCATGATATTACAATTAAGGGGATGTGGAAAAGTGTTTACCTATGTGTGTTGATCCTATGTTGATGTTGTACACCCTTCGTATGTATTTGATGGACCCTCTCAGTTGTGTACCCTCACATGTTATGTTACTCCTTGGTTTTATTTACCTTGAGATTAATTTTTATTTAAGAATTGGAGTCCCTCCCTCACCTAGTACGCCCTCATGAGTTGGATTAGTGTTCCTCTTGGTGTATCCACTTGATGTGTAACTACTATTTTCTATTTTTGGAATCTAACTTTCATGCTTGTGTCCCTCTCTCTTCCAATTCTAATTTCACATAAAGAAATTCAATTTTCTTGTGTTGCTAGTCACTCTTGTGTGTTGGTTCATTATTTTCCTGTTGTGATTGTGTTTGGCACTTGTAGTTTGATTTTGTTTATCTTGGTATGAGATGATTGTTGAGCTTGTTCCCAAGATGAGTTAATTTGGAGGCACCGGTATTTGTCCTAGAGCCACTGGAATTTCCATGTATTAGATGTTCTACATGCCATTGGGTTGTGGTTGGACTGTTGTCCTAGAGCCACTAGAATTTCCCTAGAGTAGAAGAAGAGGTCATACTTGACATTGGGTTGTGTTTAGACTAATTTATTGAGAGAATTTGTGGTTTAGTGTTCCCTTGATTATGGAATCATGGTTCTGATGGGGGGGGGTGACCATTTCAAAGTGAGTTTTGGATTGTATTGTGTCTACGACTGGGTGGAGTGTGACATTGTCAATTCCGATTGCGTATTTGGAAAAGGTAAATGATTCATTTCATGTTTATTTAATTTATTTGGATATGATTTGATTTATTTATGGATTCAAATGAAATGTTTTATAAAACATATGAGTTATTTGTGGAATAAATTTCTCGTTGAATTAAATCTATTTATGCAAGTAAATTTTGTGAAGGAATTGGAAACTAGTTTTTGGAATTTTGTGCACAAATTGTTTGAGGGAATGATTATTTGGCACCTATTCTATAGAAATGATATTTATTACCTTGTTAAATATATAATGTGTATTTTTATGGTATAACCCTTGGAATGGTTTAAGACACTTATCTTTGATGCTTCTACCTTTTTTTCAAAAATTAGTTCTTCAATTTGATTGTTTTCAATAGATTGGAGACTTAGCACATGAAGTGTTTGTAAAAACGACAGAGTGTTATTTTTATGATTATGTATGATAAATACACTTGAAATTTTTGTGATAATGTGAGGGTAAATATTCTTTAAAGTGTTTGGGAAATGTCTATAAAAATTCTAGATCAATTTCCAATTTCTAGCTCCTTCAATGGAATTGTTTTGAGTAGATTTGTGACTTTGTATATGGAGTATTTGAAGAAATTTTATAATGAGATATACCTATTTTAAGAATTATAATTTATTTATAGTTTTAATTTCATTTGAATTATTCCACGAGTTGTGGATTTAATTATTCTAGCAATTCCTAGAATTAGTAGTCATTTTGGATGAGTAGAATTCACTAGTTTTGTGAGTTATTTAATGGGATATATGTGTGAAGAAATATACATTTGTATGAATGTAGGTAACACCTGATAAAATTTCCATTATATACAAAATTCATATATTTATTTTTATTTTGCATTTGGAAGGCTAAATTGGAAACTAGTTACATTGCGGTGAAAATTGACAACTAGTTGTGGCTTGAAATCTCTATTTTCATAAAAATGGAATTCTACATCCATGTTATCTGTTTCTAACATGTTATTGTGTTTTAGGTGGATAATTATAATGTGTGATATTTTACTTATTGATGCATTTCATTTTGGTTCAATTATTTAGATTCAATTCATTGCGATGAATGCTAACTAGTTTCATTGGAATTGATGAAAAAGATTAGCTTATGTGCAATTGGAATGATATGAAAATCAATATTTAATTGGATGTAGGTGCATGGTTAAATATTTTTTTAATTCATTTAGTATTTATTCTTGGTTTAATGGAATGGTTGCAAGTTGATTTTGTGCAAGACTAGCTGCTTATATTTGAAAACTAGTTAACTAGTCTTGTGGACTCTCTGTCGTAATTGCCATGATTAATTATTGTAATTTTGGAATTATTTAAATGTAATTGTATTTTATTAATCCATTGTGATTTATGATCAATGGTTATTTGTTAAACAAATGTATTTGTGATAAGTGTTTTCATTTGCGCACTATGCAGTTAAGTGTCGTAATTAACACCTTAATTACTAGTTAACTATGAATAAGAATAATTATCCTTTAGAAGTTGTTATAATAATTGAAATAGATTGGATTGAAGGTTTTATGATGTTATATGATGTTAATAAAATTTTCCATCCCTTTTATCATTAATTGGAATAGTTATTGAATTTATTTTAATTTACTAGTAATTAAAGGGATTTTGTCAAAATTATAAATCATGAAAAATGAAATAAAATATTTGTTTAAATAATCCACAATGATAAAATTATATAATTATACTTAAAGAGCTAATGATATGTCCTAATACCATTTTATATCCCTAGGGGACATTACAACCATCCTTGCCAATTACCAATTATTGTTTATAATCCAAGATAGTAAATATGATCATTAGATTAAGCACACTTAGTGAATTCAAGAATAATAAAATAAAATTCTAAATCAATAATCTATGGATTGAAATTACATTTCAAAAATAAACCTCACATATAACAATAAATGAAAAGTGTTGAATTAAAACTAGGCAACAAATTAAAACTATGTCAACAGAAACTAAATAAAATCACACTACATAAAATTATAAAACTAAAATCTATAATAATGAAATGATCTCATCAAATTGTAGTTATTCCATCATTATATGGATTGTTACTCTAAGAGTCCTTCCCTTGGAATATAAATCACACTCTCTTTTATACATAAGCTTCCTTGAAATAGAAATAACCAATATTAAATGTAGATCCAAAATATACTCAAGTGGTTTCAACAATTTGTTAATAATTAACAACTCAAAACCAACTCATAAATAATTACCAAGATATTTGTTAACAACTGATAGCTAATATTTATGCGATATTATTTCTATATCCAAGATGGGTTATGATGCTCCTATATCCATGGCACAACTAGTGGCTAAAATTAAATTCAAAATATTGACTCATATAGTTATGTAGCATTTGGTTCTACATCCTATAGGAAATCCCACAGTACATAAGGTTATGTAGTAGTGGTTTTGTAGCAGCGGACAATTCTATAGGTGGATATGCAAAGGGTGGTTGTGTAGGATATCCATAGTATTGTTTGTACAATATCCACAATAGTTCTTATAGATTATTTGAAGTACCACATGTAGAGTATTCATGGTATCTCTTGTATGTTGAAATATTGTAACTTCGGAGAATATTCTATATGTATCTTTTTGTGGTCCCCAATGGTCCTACCAGGAGAACCACTTGTATAACATTGTACCCCAATGCTCCTAATCAGAAGAACTAATAAGAGTCACAAGGTAGTCCCCTCTAATTGTAAAGGTGGGTCATTAGCACCCCAATGTGGTTACTTGAGCCTACATGTGTAACTAGAGCCTACATGATTTAAATCGAGCTTACATGTCAAATGAGTTAACTTAAGTGAATGGATGAATATAAATAGAGGTGTAGTGCTCCTCATTTGGGACACCCACAGTCTCACTTGTGTAGCACATTAGTGGAGAAGAGAAGTAGCTGGAGAAGGAGGAGGATCAGGCTTTGATCTCCTTGCTGGTTTTATCTTTTATCTTTTTGGGGAATCTATATTGAGGAATCTTTTGCTGGGTTTTCCCAGGATAAATCTTTGTGTTCCTTTTTTATGGTTGTGCTTGTCTATCTTTCAGTGATCATGTTTATATGCTTTTGTCATGAAAATGAAATGAAATACTGATGTCTTAGCTAAGCATATGAAAATTTAACATGGTATCAGAGCCACCCTGAAAACAAGACATTGTGCAGCTACAGAATCTAGGGCTTCTTAATTTTTGGTTCTCTCTCCACAATTGATCAGCAAAAGAAGGCTAGGCTGACTCTCCATTGAAGGGCGCATCTTTGTGTCGAAGCAGAATTCGATTCCAAGCATTTTCAGTTTTCGGTGCTGGAAATTGGGGATTCTTGTAGAAGAAGAATTTTTCAGTGAGCCCAGCATAGGATTACTATCCTCATCAAAATCGAAGTCTAGAGACATGGATCAAGTTTTTTGGTTGGGTGAAACTCCGGGAAAGTCAAACCCTAGTTTGACACCGAGCTAGAAAACCCTAAATACTAAAACTGCTAAGTTTTGGTACATTCGATATATACCAAGATTGGCAAAGGATCAGGAGTTGAAAATTATAGAGGCTGAAGAAAACATTCTTCTGTACATTTTTTCCAAAATTCAGCCTTAGATTCACTATATTCTAGGATATATGATCCCTCCAAGTTAGGGTTCCAGCCTCTTCCAGAATTCATCCCTAAACAGGACACCTGGGGAAAATTGCTATAGCTTGGGCTATAGAGGTCCAAATAGAATTCCTAAAGATGTTCCACAAAGGTCACGGACTGTAATTTTTGTGGTCCAAAGTTTATACCCATAATCTGAAACAGTGACACATGGAATGCTGTACAACTTCGCTGTTCTGAACAGTCCTGTAACAGGTCACCTTGGGAAAAGGACAATAAATCCAAATTGGTGAAACCAATTTTGATGAAACCTATGGTGTTGGATCAGGGACATACGAGGTTACCTCAGTGCGAAATTTCAGACATAGAGGGGCCGCAATTGCGGAGATATCACAGAAACAGTGACAAGAATTTCTACAGAAGTTGAATCGTCTGATTTGAAAGGTGAAGAATCGATATTTCCAGAATCCAAGTACATCAGTCAACTCACCTCATTCAAGCACATCTACTGGTAAGTTCAGTTTCTCATTCCACAAAATTTCATTTTTTTGTAATTCTCTAGCAAGATTACTTCAAGCACTAAGCTTGAAGACAAGCTAGAAGGCATAGAGAATTTTCAAGCATCGAAATACAGGATTGGTCTCATTCTCCAAGAGAATGATCTTGATAAGTATGTCAAAGAAGAAGTGTCTGAACCTAAAGAAGTTGAAGCCAAGGAGAAGCACAGAAAGGTTATGATTAGGGCACAAAGAATTATTGCTGACTCCATTAAGGATCACTTGATTCCTCAAGTGTCATCCAAGAAGACTCCAAAAGAAATGTATGATGCCCTTTCCAAAATGTTTGAGGGAAGAAACATCAACAAGAAGATGAATATAAGAGCTCAACTGAAGAGCATCAAGATGAGTCATGGAGAATCCATCCAAGACTACTTTTCAAGGGTTTCCCAGATAAAAGAGAAACTAGAAGCTATTGGAGATAAGCTTGATGAAGATGAAAAGGTTATGACTGCTCTCAATGGTCTCACTAGACCATGGTAATCATTCATTCAAATGATGTGTGTGAGGAAGGAAAACATGCAATTTGATGTGGTATGGGAAGACTGCATTCAAGAGGATACTAGAGTGGCAAATAGAGAAGCCTTACTAAAAGAGGATGATCAAGCCCTAGCCACTCATACCAGAAAAAGAAGAAGGAATCAACCCATCTTCAAGAAGGGAAGTCACAAAGAGCATCAACCTCCCAGAAGATTCCAAAGATTGAAAGAAATTCTATCAAGTAAGGACTACTCTGGTTTTCAATGCTTCCACTGTGACAAGATAGGACACATTGCCAAAAACTGTCCTATAAAGAAACAAGAATATAAGCAAAGGATCAACAACAACAAAATATATCATGCTCATCTAGCTGAAGATGAGGATGAAGAAGAAGAAGATGAAGGACCTTCTAGAAAGCAAGCAAGAGAAGAAGATGCGGAAGAATATGTACTGTTTTCTTCTCTCTCTGGGTCTGTGACTCCTAGAGAAGACACTTGGCTTATTGATAGTGGTGCTTCAAAGCACATGACGGGACAAAAGAAAACTTTGTCCAAACTTGAAGAAAAGAGCTCTCCTCAGAAAGTATCCCTAGGAGATGACTATCAATATCCGGTCAAAGGAGTTGGTGAAGCAAGCTACAAACTTGAATCAGGTAATCCCTTAAAAATGAAAGATGTATTATATGTACCTAGTTTAAATAAAAAATTACTTTCTATCTCAGCTTTAGATAAGAAAGGGTTCAGAGTTGCTTTCATATATGGTCAAGTACTTATGTGGCCCAAAGGAAAGAATATTGAAGATGCAATCATCATTGGTGAAGAAGAAGGGGTCTTGTATAAACTCAAGGGGCACTTAGAAACAACTTTTGTGCATGAGTCCACTGACCCTAGTGAACTATGGCATAGAAGGATTTCCCACATCAATTGCAAGGCTCTACCTGATGTGAACAAAGTAGTGATGGGATTACCAGACATGAAGATCAAGCATGAAAGCATTTGAAAAGGATGTGCGAAGGGAAAGAACATCAAGAATCCATTCCCGAAGAGTGAAACAAAAAAAAAGGTACGTTGGAATTGATTCATTCAGATGTATGTGGTCCAATGTCTTCCACATCCTTAAGTGGATTTGAATATTATATCACATTTATTGATGATTTTTCAAGAAATACTTGGATATACTTCTTGAAGGCAAAGAGTGAAGTGTTTGAGAAATTCAAGGAGTTCAAGGCCTTGATAGAGAATCTTTCTGACAAGAAAATTAAGATTCTTCGATTAGACAATGGAGGAGAGTACACCTCAAAAGAGTTTGATGCCTTTTGCAAAGATGCAGGAATAAAGAGGGAACTAACTACTCCCTACAATCCCCAACAGAATGGGGTAGCGGAAAGAAAGAACAGAACCATCATGGAGGTAGTGAAGACAATGATATATGATCAAGATCTTCCAATGCACCTATGGGAAGAAGCGACAAGAACTGCTATGTATGTACAAAATAGAATGTCTCACAGTGCTCTTGGGTTCAAAACTCTAGAAGAGATATTCACAGGAAAGAAGCCTGAGGTAAGTCACCTCAAGATATTTGGTTGTCCAGTATATATTCATATACCAAAAGAGAAAAGAACCAAATTAGACCCTTTCGGAAAGAAGGGGATATTTGTTGGATATTGTAAAGTATCCAAAGTATTCAGAATCTACATTCCTGGATTCCACCACATGGAAATCAGTCGAGATGTGACATTTGATGAAGAGACAACTCTCAAGAGATCCAGGAAGTGCCAAATTGAAGAAGTGTATGAAGAAGAGACACCACCCATAAATAAAGAAACTACATGTCTCTCCCTGAAAATGAAGCTCTTGAAGAACATGACATGGCAGAACCATAAGAACCTCCCATGATGGAGATATCAAGAAAAAGAAAGCCTGCTTGGACAAGAGAAATTTTACAAGAGGAAAAAAGATATGGAGCTCCTGAAGGCTCTACAAGGGAAAGAAAGAAACCTAATACTTTTTCCAACTATGTAGCCTTGATGTGTGATCTGGTAGAACAAGAACCTACAAACTATGAAGAAGCGGTACAGAAGAAAGAATGGGTAGAAGCAATGACTGAAGAATACTAGTCAATAATGAAGAATGATGTATGGGATATAGTTCCCAAACCAGAAGGAAAGAGTATAGTATCCTCCAAATGGATATTCAAAATAAAGCATGCAACTAACGAAAGTATCGAGAAGTATAAAGCAAGATTTGTGGCCAGAGGTTTCTCTCAGAAAGAGGGAATTGATTATGAAGAGACATTTGCTCCTGTAGCATGATATACTTTGATTAGAACTATCATGGAACTTGCATCCATAATGAAGTGGGACTTACACCAGATGGATGTGAAAACAACGTTTCTGAATGGTGTTATCGAAGAAGAAGTTTACATAGAACAGCCTCAAGGATTTGAAGTTGAAGACAGACATACTCATGTATGCAAGTTGAAGAAGGCCTTGTATGGTCTTAAACAAACTCCTAGAGCTTGGTATGAGAGGATAGATAGTTTCCTGTCAAGCATGGGCTTTACCAAGAGTAAAGCTGATCCTAACCTTTACCTCAAGGTTGTAGAAGATGAACCTGTCATCCTACTACTATATGTGGATGATTTATTCTTAACAGGAAATGAGAAATAGATTATGAAAAGCAAGAAGAGACTAGCAGAAGAATTTGAGATGAAATACCTTGGGTTAATGCATTATTTCCTAGGTCTAGAAGTATGGCAAAGTTCAAAAGGAATCTTTCTCAATCAGGGAAAGTATGCAGTAGAGATATTGAAAAGATTCAACATGTTGGAATGCAAAGCCTTGTCCACACCCATGGATTCCAACTTGAAGTTGTTAACTGCTGACTCATCGGAGTTAGTGGATGTGACTCATTATAGACAAATCATTGGGTCATTGATGTATTTGTCAAATACCAGACCAGACATTTGTTTTGTTGTGAACACCTTAAGTCAATATCTAGTTCAACCTAGACGGGTTCACTTGGTAGCTGCAAAACATGTGATGAGATATTTGAAAGGAACTATAGACTTTGGTCTATACTATGATAATAGCCATGAGTATAGATTGTATGGCTATATAGATGCAGATTGGGCTGGAAGTATCTCAGATAGAAAAAGCACATCAGGTGGATGTTATAGTCTGGGATATGCTATGATCTCATGGTTTAGCAGAAAGCAATCTAGTGTTGCACTAAGCACAGCTGAAGCAGAATATATAGCACCTTGCTCTACTAGTTGGGAAGCCATATGGCTTTGGAAGCTAATGTCAGGATTACTCAACCTAGAGTTGGACACTACCGTGATTCTATGTGATAACCAAAGTTGTATAAAGATGATAGAGAACCCTGTGTTTCATGACAGATCAAAGCACATAGAAATCAGATATTTCTACATTCGAGATATGATGCAGAAGGGAGCCATAAAGCTCCAGTATGTGAGTACTGATGAACAAGTTGCTGATGTGTTGAAAAAGCCTCTGTCCCGAGTGAAGTTTGAACACTTTCGAGACAAGCTTGGTGTGGTTTGAAAATATCTTCCCCGAAAGGAGGAGTAGTGATGTTGCAGTGGGATTGTATCATCCCTGGGCACTTGCCCTAAAGTGATCTGGAGACCTCAGTCTTCAAGAATGAAGAGGGATTGTATCATCCTGAGAGATCTGTCCATAATATATCCGGTGACCTCAGTCCTCGAGAACGTGGCGGGATTGTATCATCCCTGGGAACTTGCCCTAAAGTGACCTGGAGACCTCGGTCTTCAATAATGAAGAGGGATTGTATCATCCCGGGACATCTGTCCATAATAGATCCGGTGACCTTGGTCCTTGAGAATGTGGTAGGATTGCATCATCCTTGGACATCATCCTAAAGTGATAGGGACTGATTCTCCCGTAATCAATCCGGTGGCTTCAGTCCTCGAGAATGTGGTAGGATTGCATCATCCTTGGACATAGTCCTAAAGTGATAGGGACTGATTCTCCTGTAATCAATCCGGTGGCTTCGGTCCTCGAGAATGTGGTAGCATTGCATCATCCTTGGACATAGTCCTAAAGTGATAGGGACTGATTCTCCCGTAATCAATCCGGTGGCTTCGGTCCTCGAGAATGTGGTAGAATTGCATCATCCTTGGACATAGTCCTAAAATGATAGGGACTGATTCTCCCGTAATCAATCCAGTGGCTTCAGTCCTCGAGTATGTGGTAGGATTGCATCGTCCTTGGACTTAGTCCTAAAGTGATAGGGACTGATTCTCCCATAATCAATCTGGTAACTTCGGTTGTCAAGAATGTGGTGGGATTGTATCATCCTTGGACTTTAAGTCCAAAAGTGATCCAAAGACTTTTTTGTCTTTGAGTTGTGGATTGCAGGTTGTTGTTGATGATGATGATGACGTACTAATTGAAAGATCAGAGTATGATGATGATGACATACTGATCGAAAGATCAGAGTATGATGATGATGCCGTGCGAAACTAAAGATCAGAGTATGATGATGATGCACTATGATGATGATGTTTCTGATCGAAATATCAGAGTATGTTGATGATGTTTCTGATCGAAAGATCAGAGTATGATTATGATGTTTCTATGTTGATGACATTTCTGATCGAAAGATCAGAGTATGATGATGATGTTTCTGATCGAAAGATTAGAATGTGATGATGATTATGATCAACATATCAGAATATGATGATGTTGCTGCTGATCAAAAAGTCAAAGTGATGAAGATGTTGCTGATCGAAGGTCAAAATGTTGAAGATGTTATTGCTGATCGAATAGTCAAAGTGTTGAAGATGTTGCTGATCGAAAGGTCCAAGTGCTGAAGATGTCGTTGCTAATTGAAAGATCAAAATGCTGAAGATGTTACTGATCAAAGACTAAAGATGTTGGTGATGATGAAGACTGAATATTGAAGATGAAGACTACATGATGTTTAAAAGCTTCCAATGATTTATAGATGTGTTACCCTACTGATGTTGATGATGTCACTTATCTCTACTCTTGTTGTTGTTTATGTTGCTATAGAATACCCTTCTTGTTAAGGGGGAGTGTTGAAATATTGTAACTTTGAAGAATATTCTATATGTATCTTTTTGTGGTCCCCGATGGGCCTACCAAGAGAACCACTTGTATTACATTGTACCCCGATGCTCCTAATCGGAAGAACTAATAAGAGTCACGAGGTAGTCCCCTCTAATTGTAAAGGTGGGTCATTAGCACCCCAGTGTGGTTACTTGAGCCTACATGTGTAACTCGAGCCTACATGTCAAATGAGTTAACTTAAGTGAACAGATGAATATAAATAGAGGTGTAGTGCTCCTCATTTGGGACACACACACTCTCACTTGTGTAGCGCATTAGTGGAGAAGAGAAGTAGCTGGAGAAGGAGGAGGATCAGGCTTTGATCTCCTTGCTGGTTTTATATTTTATCTTTTTGGGGCATCTATATTGAGGAAGCTTTTGTTGGGTTTTTCCCTTTAGGGTTTTCCCAGGATAAATCTTTGTGTTCCTTTTTTCTGGTTGTGCTTGTCTATCTTTCAGTGATCCTGTTTATATGATTTTGTCATGAAAATGAAATGAAATACTGATCTCTTAGCTAAGCATATGAAAATTTAACATTGTAGAAAATCTGTAGTACCACCCATAGAGTATATATATTACTTTATATTGAGTATCTGCAGTACTACCTAGAGATTATTTGTAGTACCACCTGTAGAGTATTTGCAAAACCTCCTATAGAGTATCCATAATACCACCTATAGGGTATTCAGATTATTTCTTATTCAGCATCCGCAGGATGTAAGGATCTACAATACATGGAATTCTGCAATAATAAACACTGCTATAGCAATGGTTGTTAGTTTTTCAATATTTTATTAGATTAAGTAGGATCTTTGTATGAAAAAATAACAAGTACATCTATATGCATAAGATATAATAAATACACAAGAAATAAATGTTTTCACCGGGGAAACCATAAAGGAAAAAACCCCACAACTTCCTTAGAATAGTACAGTCACAAAGAATGTGTCATAAGATGATCAATCCTAGTAATAATAAGTAGTCATTAGCTATATATATATTTCCTCCCTTCTCTCTCTCTCTCTCATGCGAACTTGAGTGAGTGTCTGGTGTGTATAAATGAGGGAGGGAGCGTCCCTATTTATACTAATAAAGGCTGACTTCTCCTACAGAGAATCCAAATACATATTACATGATGCCACACTAGGGACTATTCCATTGACTTACAATGGAGGTTGTACCTCAAGACATAGACATAATAAAGACATCCCACAAGGAGGAAAACACATCTCCAATGGTGGTACAACAATATAAAATGATAATATACATCAGAATATCTTCCGAAGTTACAAATACATCACCGCTCACTCTTAAGTAGGAATGTATTCTCTCTCTTCCATAGTCATCAACACATATGGTCAAGTCTTCATTGCAGATTCATCATCACTGAGTCATAGAGTCATAATCATAGTTTCCGCCATCATCATCTTCTTATAGATCGTCAAATGGTACTATCTGTCATCAGAAGTTTCTATACAACCAACCCTTTTTCATGCTGGGTGTAAGACTAGTCCTCATCCAGGTCTTCATCACATCTTCGAATAAGCCATCTCATAGGGACTGTCCAGGACCTTCTTTACATTACCACAACAATAACCCATGTATTCTACCTTTATCTCATCGTATCCATATCATCTCTTTTGTCCTACATAAAACTAAATAAAGAACAAAGAGAATCCATGGTCAACCTACGTTCTACCAGTAAAGGAGAACCACCTAGGTGCACCTCACATGCTTCATGACCTAATCATATCAACATGGGAACATACACATATATAGATATATATGTAAGGATTGATTATGACCAAACAACCTGCTACATCAAGACTTTTATGTTCTAGGTCAACCTCAAGAACTTATTACATCTGAACAACCTACGTCCAGGATATTTTCCATTAAGATAACCTTCGGGGCATATTACATTCGAGTAACCTGTGTACTATGCCAAGAATCCTTTTACTCGGACAACCCATGGTACTTATTACATTCAAGTAACCTATGTAACACACCAGAGCTCATATTTACACTTGAATAACTTGTCTCAGGACTGATTACGTCAAAGGATAACCTGCGAACTTCACCAGGACTGATTACATTTGAGGACAACCTACAACTGATTATGTTTGAGCATCCTTCTTCACCAGTATTTTTCCTGATAAAAAAACCTATCACATTTCCCATGTGAGATATTATGC
Organism: Pseudotsuga menziesii; assembly: GCA_001517045.1. Taxonomy (NCBI): domain Eukaryota; kingdom Viridiplantae; phylum Streptophyta; class Pinopsida; order Pinales; family Pinaceae; genus Pseudotsuga; species Pseudotsuga menziesii. The sequence goes on along the minus strand of LPNX010414918.1, from coordinate 77,422 downwards.
ATATGTTGTTTCTAGAATAGAATCATATTAGGACTTATTACATCCAAAGATAACCTACGAGCTTCGTTGAGAATTATTACATCGAAGGACAATCTATATGACTGATTACGTCTGATAAAACTATGATCTTCTCCGGCATTTTATGCTCAAACAACCTATCTTTATTTATTCTAGAACACATCACTCCCTCTTTTGAGGGTTCTTGATCTGTATCACACCAAGTCTTTCTCTAAAGTACTTGAACTTCACTCTCTCTAGAGGTTTGGTCAACACATCAGTTATCTGCTCATTTTTTTCCATGTACTGGAGCTTCTCTACTCCTCTCTGCACCATATCCCTGATATAGTGGAACTTGATCTTGATATGCTTCAACTTTTCATGGAGCATAGGGTTTTTTGATAGCTTCACGCAACTCTAACTGTGGTAGAAGATACAAGTCACGTCCAACTGGAGATCAAACAAGTCAGACAGTAGATTTTGTGGCCACACTATCTCACAACTAGCCGAGCAAGTGGAAACATACTCTTCCTCATCTCTACTCAGCACCACACATGATTTCTTCCTGCTAAACCAAGATATCATGCCAGATCCCAAACTGAAGCAGCAACCTAAGGTGCTCTTTTTGTCAGTGGCGTTACCTGGACAATATGAATCAACATAATTGTGTAGGTTAATATTTTGATTCGCATCATAGCTGAGCCCATAATCCACTGTACCTTTTAGGTACCCCGGTACATGCTTTGTAACTATCAAGTGGACATGTCTCAGATACATTAGGAATTGGATCAAGGTGTTCACCACAAAGCATATGTCTGGCCTCATATTCCTCGGGTACATAAATGAGCCAATGATCTGGCAATACATCATGGAATAAACCATCTCGGATGAGGAATCACTTAGGATATTCATGTTAGATGCCATAGTTGTGCCCATTTCCTTGCAGTACAACATTCTGAATCTCTTCTGAATTTCCACTGCATACTTTCCTTGACCAAGGAATATCCCATTTGCACTCTGCAACACCTCCATGCCTAAGAAGTAGTGCATCATACCTAGGTCTTTGATCTCAAACTCTGTAGAAAATATTCTCCTTGCATCTTTAATGAGTTCCTCTTCTCTTGTCAGAAACAATTCATCGACATATAGCAGGAGCGTCACTGGTATTTCATCATCAACCTTGAAGTAAAGTTTGGAATCCACTTTAATCTTGGTAAATCCTAGGCTCATCAGGAAGCTATCCATCCTTCCATACCATGTCATTGGTGCATGTTTCAATCCATACAAATCCTTCTTCAATTTTCACACATGGTCCTTCCTGTCATGTGTCTAAAATCCCAGTGGTTTTTCCACATACACTTCCTCCTCGACTACACCATTCAAGAAAGTTGTCTTGACATCCATTTGGTGTATCTTCCATTTCATAAATACTGCTAATGCAAGTTATGTACTAATGGAAATGTACCTCACCACAAGTGAAAATGTCTCTTCATATTTTATGCCTTCTTTCTGTGAGAAGCCTCATGCTACGAACCTTCTCTTTTCTTTTTCAATGCTTCCATCTGAAACATGCTTGATCTTGTAGATCCACTTCGAAGTCACAAAAAACTTATTTTATGGTCTCAGAAATATCTCCCAGAAATCATTCTTCATGATCGACTGATACTCCTCGATCATATCATCCTTCCATTCTTTCTTTTATGCAACCTATTCATAGGTGGAAGGTTCTTTGTCATTGATGTCACATAGAAGGGCCACATAGATATTGTAGGGATTTTTTCTTTTTTCTCTCTCTATGTATTCCTTCTGGAGCGCCATACCTTTATTCTTCTCATATGAGCTCCCATGCCCATGTTGGTTTTCTTTTGTGGGAGTCCTTCTCAAGGATTGTCTGTATTGGCTCTTGTGGTTCTTCAATGTCATGATCTTCATGGTCTTTTGGAATTTCTTCTCCAATTTCCATATCTTTGGCTCTTGTACCTTCATATTCCTCAACCCCTTGAATAGGTGTCCTCCTAGCTCTGAAGTAGGCCGAGTATTCATCAAAGGTTACATATCTATTTATTTCGATCTTCTTAAGTCATGGGAAGTATATTCGGTAGGCTTTTTATGTATCATTGTATCCTATGAATGTACCCTTCTTCCCAGAAGGATTGATATTGGTACTTTTCTCCTTTGGGATATGTATGTACACCGGGTATCAAAATATTCTTAGATGGCTGACTTCTGGTTTCACTCCTAAGAAATCCTCTTCAGGATTCTTGTTTTCAAGTACTCGATGAGGAGTATCCTTTTGTACATACACAACTGTCCTTGCTGCCTCTGCCCAAAGGTGCATAGGAAGATCCTGGTCAAGAAAAATTGCTTTTAATTCTTCCATGATGTTTCATTTCTTTTATTCCACAGCCCCATTCTACTGAGGATTGTATGGAGTGCTCAACTCCCTCTTAATCCTGGACTCTGCGTAGAGTTCCTTGAATTCTTCCGAGGTGAATTCTCCACCATGAAAAATTCTTTTTTCCCTTTCAAGAAAGATATCCAATTTTATGTGAGACGTCATCTATAAAGGAAACATAGTACATATACCTGCTTAATGAGATAGACATGGGTCCACATACATCTGAGTGTACTATCTCCAGTATTCTTTTGGCCTTTCTCTCACTTCTAGGAAATGTCTTCTTTTCATTATTTCCTTGTGGACATCCTTTTCAAATTCCTTCATGCTTTGCTTGGATCTCTGGAATTCTATAGAATACTTTTATTTCCATCGATAGTGCTTTGTAGTGCACATGTACAAGCCTTATGTGCCATAGTTTGCTTGGTTTAATTGAATCCTGAACCAATGCTTGTTCAATTTGTCCCTTTAGCTTGCACAAGCATTCGTCTTCTTCTTGAATCACCATTTCATCCTCTATTATATTCCCTCTAGGACACATTAGAACTTGGCCATCAACAAATTCAACTCTCATACCCTTTACATCTAGTGCAGAGATGGAGAGAATATTCTTTTTCAATCCTGGAACATATAGCACATCCTTCATCTTTAAGGATTTCCCAGAGTCAATCTTGTATGAAGCTTCTCCACTCCCTTTTATGGGGTATTTTTAATCATTCCCAAGTTTCACCTTGTAAGGTGACTCATTTTAGACATATTAATGATCGATTCCATGTATCCTTTCATGTGTTTAGAAGCTTCACTATCCATAAGAAAATAATTGCTTCTGTGTGAGATAGTGCCAATAAGTGTTGATATTAGCACATACTCTTCATCTGAATCATTCTTCTCTCTTCTGATTCTTTTGTTTGTTGGTTCATTGTCTTCAACAACATGATCATGGTGTCTCTTTTTCTTGATGGGACAATATCTTGCAAAGTGTCCCTTTTCATCACAACTATAGCATCGAACATTTTAAGGATCTCTCTTGGTATTTTGTTGTTTCTTGTCCTTCTTCTTGTTGTGATGAAAGTTCTCCTTCTTCTTATTGAATTTCTTCCTGGTGTGAACCGTGAGAGATTTATTTTTAGTTTCTCCCATATTCTCTTCTCTTGTCATGAGTCGAGCTTCTTCTTGTGCACATTGTTCTCGAAGTCTGCTAAAAGAGATCAACCTCCTTCTTGCACAAATTCCTTGAATGAATGATTCCCATGATCTAGGGATACCATTCAAGGTAATCATTACAATTTATCCTTCTTCGACATTCTCTTCAATCACTTCAAGTTTTTCTTTGATTTGAGCAACCCTTGTGAAGTAAGACTATGTAGTCTCGTAGTTCTCTATTTTCACATTTGTCAAATGGTTCCTTAAATTCATCTTCTGGTTAATGTTCTTTCCTTCAAACATCTTTGTCAAAGAAGCATACACTTCCTTCAGTGTCTTGAGTGTCTTGAGTAAATAGTAAATAATGATCTTTATTGATGTTACCTCCAATGTGGAGATTGGTGAAGTCCGTTGCGTTGGTCCGATGTCGGTGGCTCCGAGCTTCAAGCTGCTTCTTCTCTTTCTCCAATGGTGGAAATGGGCCAAAAGGGGCGCTTACGGTGAAAGTAGCTTCAATGGTGAGCTATGGTTTCACGAGCAATTTTGGCAGAGGCAGGATACTTATGATTGTGGATATGGAATAAGGGGTTTCCACCCCTTATTTATAATTGAAAACCATGCAATTTTAGGGTTAGGGTTTCAGCTATTTAGGGTTTTTTCCTCATTTCCTCATTATTTAATATTTTTTCTTCCTTTTTGGATATTTTTTCTTTTTTGGAGGAATTTTGGATATTTTTAGCTGAAAAGAGGGTTTTATGGCCTTTTGGAGGCATTTTAAGCCTTTTGGAGGATTTTTGCATGGTTTTATGGGTTTTTGATGGAAATATGGTAGGAAAATGGACAAATGAGCCATGTAATGGGGCAGATGAGGCAGTGAACCATTTTTAGGTGATAACAGGGGATGAGGTGATCCTTAATAGAATCTGCAATGATTCTCTTGTCCTTATCCATGCTTCTCTTATGAGAATACTTAGCCTCATTTCCCTTTGGTTCTATAACCTCCTCAATGATATACTAATCCAAATCATTTTCTTCAAGGATCAAGGAGATCCTGTACTTCCATGCCCAAAATTTATCAGCCCCTCCAAGCTTCCCCTCAAGCTGAGTATGGTGAGTCATCTTTTCAAATGAGAACCTCAAATGGAAATAACAAATATTTAGATATTACTGATTTGAGGTGTCTGACCTGGTTCTAGATCTGGTTGACCTAGGGTTTGTCAGAGAAAACCTAATTTTCCAAACTTGGAGTTTGGGAATTCTATTTGGATAGAATGATGTGCTTCCTTGAGGCAATTTTCCCAACAATGTCACTTCCTAAAGACTAAGGTGGGAAGCCTCTGAAACTTGATGCCCTAGTTTCTCCCACCACTAGTGATAGGGTAAAAAATGAAACTTCTTCAAATATGAAATGACTTCCACCAAAAGATGTGCCCTATTGAGGCAAGTTAGCCTAGCCCTCTTTTCTTGATGATCTGTGGAGAGGACACCTTGAACTAGGAATCCCTAGTTTGTGCAGCTGCACAGTGCCTTCTTTCAGAGAGGCTCTGATACCATGTTAGTTTTTCTATATGTTATTATCTTAATTAGGATCTTAGTCTTAAATAATAACAAGTACAACTAGATGGATACGATATAACAAATACACAAGACACAAATATTTTCACTGGGGAAATCATAAAGGAGAAAACCCCGCAAACTTCCTTAGAATAGTACAATCACAAACATTGTGTCATAAGATGATCAATCCCAATAGTAAGAAGTATGCATCATCTATCTATCTCTCCTCCCTTGTCTCTCTCTCTCTCTCATGCCAACTTGACTGAGTGCATGGTGTGAATAAATGAGGGAGGGTGCCTCCCTATTTATACTAATCAAGTGACTAACCTTTTACATGATTGGGCCGACATGTTTCCCTAACAGGGCCAGATTCTCCTAGAGAGACTCTAAATACACATTTCATGATGTCACACTAGGGACTATTGCCCTGAATTACAATGAAGGTTGTATCTAAGGTTATAGACACAATAAATACATCCCGCAAAGAGGAAAACACATCTCCAATGGGGGTACAACAACATACAATGATAATATCTTCCAAAGTTACAAATACATCAACAATGGTTCTGCAACAATAATAGGAATATATAGTATTAGAGGGTTTTGTAGCAAATAGGTATGTAACATATTTTGAACATATAAGTCATGACTCAAAGAAAATACCAAAGAAACTAATTCCCTTAATGTTAATGAAAGTCCAATGAAATACTAAGAAATTTAATGGAGAAACACCTTGAGCCTAAATCCTGCATATGAGTATTAAAATGCACTAATACATGGTCATGGGTAAGCAAAAAGATTTTATAAAGAAGGAAAAATATGATAAAAGGATTCTGAATCCAACAATCATCATCTCGCCCCAACTGAATATGTTGCATGTTATTGGAATATTGGATAATACCGAGATCGGGGCGGTGAATCAGTATTGATAAATTTTTAACAATTTAAACCACTTTTTATTTATTCATTAAAACACATGATCAACAAGAACACACAAAACAAAAATTTATCATGGAAGCACAATTTGGTAAACCACCAATACTTCCTATTAATGTAAACTTGTTATTTACAAATAGTTTTTTCCTACTGCTACAGAAAAGGATGGTATTACACCCTATTTACTAGCAACTATTGGAAGGAGGCTACAACCCCCTAGTTTATCAGCTACTACTAAAAGGATGGTATGACACCTTGTTTACCAACTACTATTGGAAGGAGGCTACGACCCCCTGTAGGCTTGTTTCCTACCCTAGCGCCACCATACCACCCTAATATGTTTTTAGTAAAATTCCATATCTCTTTTCCCTTCAATGTATCTCACAAATACTGGTATCTACTTATTCTACTTTGATATGGACTACAGAGACAATTTCTCTCACCCATCACTCTGTCTATAAATAACTTCTAACACATTTTCTACGAATGCATCTTCTCACAATTGCGCCTTTTCATTCTTGGATCGTGCCTCTTCATGAAAAATTAGTCTTCATCTTATTATTTATTTAACTCTATTTAGGTCTATCAGTCATAAATTTTTGCAACAAAATATTACCAGAATTGCCCATCCGCAATGATAATTCTTCACCATAAATGTTTCTGAATTTTCCTTTTGCCTTCTGCATTCCATAGGGCAGACTCCAGGTGGCAGAAACCCATATTTATTTATATTTTCTTTTTCTCCTTTCTCCTTCTGCCTTCCTCCTTTCACTTTCTGCATTTCGCAGGGCGGATTCCGGGTTGCGGAAACCCATATTACTTTATATTTTCCTTTATGCCTTCTTCCTTCATCCTTCCACCTTTCACATTCCGCACAAGGAGGCCTTTGATTTACAGAATGTTATATTTTTATCATTCAAGCTAGCATTATGATCTTAGGATCTTTAACTAAGAGAATGACATGCACATCAATAAACATAAGAGACAAGAGACACAAAGAATTTTCCTTGGGGAAACCATAAAGGAGAAAACCCCGCAACTTCCTCAGAGATAGAATCAACACCAAAAGAAAAACCCAAAAACATAAGGATGATCTCCCTACAGCAGTAGTCTATCTCTTGTCTGAGCAACTTCTCTCTCACTCATGCGCCCCAGTGAGTGAGTGTGTGTGTGATAAATAGAGAGGCTCACTCTCTATTTATATTCTTTCGTTCACTTGAATCCCACTCCAACATGTCGGCCTCACTTAACAATTACTTACTAGAGCCGACATCTCTAGGAGTGTCTAATAACCCTAGTGCCCCACAACTTGTGGGGACTTTGCCTCCTCCGACCAACAAGGGGGGTTATCCTTAACACAATGGTGGGGACTATTTCCCTAACTTACAATAACTCACCTAGGGCTGACTTCTCTAAGATAGTCTAATAACCCAAGGGCCCCACAACTGTGGGGACTTTAACCCTTGAGCAATAGGAGGGTTTTCCACAATGACTTTACATGACTTGTTTACATTATTAAATCTATCGATAGGAACATCGGGGCATGACATGACTCAAATACATTACAGACACTTCCCAGAATAAACATCGGGGTACAATACATAAGATATACATTTTGAAGTTACAATTACATCAACACTCCCTCTTAACTAGGAAGGTATTCTCTCGACACAATTTATCAGCACAAGTCTTCTTCTTTGTATCATCTGGATCATCATTGAGTTCTTGTCATCTTCATCTTCAAGTCATCTTCATCTGGATCTGGATCATCACTTGATTTGGATCACCATCACTGGATCTAGATCATCACTCGATTTGGATCATCATCACTGGATCTAGATCATCACTCGATATGGATCATCATCACTGGCTCTGGATCATCACTGGATCTGGATCATCATCACTGGATCTGGATCTTCACTTGATCTGGATCATCACTGATGGATCATCATCACGGGTGCTATCTCATGATTCTTCTCATCACAAGAAGTTCTATAGAGCCATCCATTTTTCATGCTGGTTGTAGGCATAGCCTCCATGTAGGTCTTCTTCAGCGCTTATATCTAACCCTAAGTTAGAGTGGCCCGCCCAGCACTTACATCTGACCATGAGAGGAACACATTCAACACCATGTTAGAAAGGCCCATCACTTACATTCACTAGCATGATAGGACACACCTACTATCATCTGTGAAAAGGCACAACACTCACATCCACTAGCATGATAAGACACACCTACTATCATATGTGGAAAGGCTCAGTGCTTACATCCACCAGCATGGTGGGACACACCTATTACCATATGTGGAAAGGCATAGCACTTACAATAACCAGCATGGTAGGACACACCTACTACCATCTTTGAAAGGGAAAAGCACTCACATCTAACCATGGAAGGAACTTAATCCTCTAACCATGTTAGAATGGCTCTCAGTCCTAGACTAAGGGTTCCTGGTAACTGACTAGGTGCCTCCATTCTCCCAAAGAATGGAATCAGCCCTTATATCTGATCAAGTGGGAACACATCCCTCAATCAGATCAGAATGGCCATGCACTCATATCTAATCATGTGAGAACACATCCCACAATCATATCAGAATGGCCCTCAGCCCCAGACTGAGCTTTCTTGGTAACTGACCAGGTTCCTCCATTCAAAGAATGGCAACATCCCTTATATCTCATCAAGTGGGAACACATCCCTTAATCACATCAGAATGGCCATGCAATCATATCTGATCATGTGAGTCCCATAGTCATATCAGAATGGCCCTCAGTCCTAGACTGAGTTTTCTTGGTAATTGACCAGGTACCTCCATTTAGAGAATGGAAATAGCCCTAATATCTAATCATGTAGGAAACAATCCTACAGTCATATAAGAATGGATCAGCACTCATATCTGACATGGAAGGAACTAATCCTCTCACCATGACAGAATGGCTCAACCCTTACATCTAACCATGGAAGGAACCGATCCTCTCACCATGTCAGAATGGATTACAGACTCATCACTTCCTTTTGGAGGGAACCTCGATCTGGAGAACACCAATATTCTCCCTGAAGTATTTAAACTTCACTCTGGCCAATGGCTTTGTCAACACATCAGCTATCTGTTCATCCGTCACAACATACTAGAGCTTCACTGCTCCTCTCTGCACCATATCCCTGATATAGTGATATTTGAACTCGACATGCTTCGACTTGTCATGGAACACTGGGTTCTCTGGCAACTTCACACAACTCTGGTTGACGCAATATATACAAGTAGCATCCAATTGGAGATCAAATAAATCAGACAGTAGCTTCCTTAGCCATACTGCCTCACAACTAGTTGAACAAGCTGTGACATACTCTGCTTTAGCTATACTCAGTGCCACACAGGACCGCTTCCTGTTAAACCAAGAGATCACACATGATCCCATATTGAAGCAACACCCTGAAGTGCTCTTCCTATTGATGGCACTTCCTGTCCAATCTGAATCAACATAACCCTCCAGGTTAGTCTTCTGATTCGCCTCATACTTGATCCCATGATAAACTGTACCCCTCAGGTACCTTAGAATATGCTTTGCAGCAATCAAGTGAACATGTCTCGGATCTGTCAGGAAGTGGCTCAAGGTGTTCACAGCAAAGCAAATATCTAGTCTCATGTTCGTTAGGTACATCAAGGACCCAATCATCTCATGATACATCGTAGCATCAACTTCTTTTGATGAAGCGTCACTCAATAGATTTAGGTTCATTTCCATAGGTGTGGTCATGGCCTTGCAGTCCTGTTTGCCGAAAATACTGACCTAGGCCAACAACGAAAAGACAGCCCACACACTCGACTTACTACAATATTGTGTATGTTTGCAGTGACTATCTCTCATAGGATCAAGGCCCTGCTGCCTGTATAATGTGCTCTCAAACCAGAGAGTCTCTTTAGGTGTAGGTGGTAAGTTTTACTTAGCCAAATCTTCTGACAAATCAAATAAATTCAACGTAATGACTAACTAATACTGAAGACTATCTTCAGCTAAGTACAGGAAATAGTAGCTCCTAATTCTATCCTATAATGACCTAAATGAAGTTATCTATCTCAGCTAAGAGCATGAATTGTTAATTTGATAACAGGTCTCAATACATAAGGTGATACAT
>LPNX010414918.1:15861-67173 GCA_001517045.1 Pseudotsuga menziesii | reverse complement strand
TCCACAAGTCTTAGGAATCGAACCCTTTACTTCTGTTTGGAATTTGTTTATAAAGGGAACTACAAACTACAACTAATTAACTAAATCTCCTATTTCTAGGATAATACATGGATTTATCCAAACATAGGTCAAAGAACAACCAGAATCATAGGCATGTCGTTATGTAACCATCACGAGAGAATAACGTGCCAAAAATGATTAACTTACTGGATAAATCCAGCGTCATATTCTCCAAAATGTGTTAACCCTATATTTGATGATCCATACTGGTAAGTTTCAGAAACAGAAGTGTGGAAACACCATAACAACAATCAATTGTATTCCCAAAACAACCTCCAACGAGTAACTCCATGTAGCCAAAACCACAAGCATAGCATGGCATCTAGCTTCATCTCAACGACTTCATTAACACCTGTAAATGTCAAACAAAAATTTGTTTACCAAAATGCACTGTTGATCATATAGAAATGAATGAGATGTATGCATAATTTTAATTCTGCAGATATCTCCATTTAACAATCAAACTATGCACTAAGATAAAAAAACTGACAAAATCAAAATATCACTATCCTGTGAAGGCCAATTCGAAATCATTTGTATGCATAATTGAAGATTCAAAACATAAGACAAAAATTTGGAATTCATTGTAGAAAACAAAATGTCAAGGTTTTAAAGCTATTTCGACAGACAGTCGAATTGGTACTCCTCTCCTCATCTAGCTTGGATTTGAACCTAACAGCTCTGATCTTGGCAATCTTACTCTGCTTCTTCAACTTTTTATTCTTTAACAGAAGCATTTTAACTTATTCTTTATATTTCAACTTCTTTTCCCTCAACAAATTCCAGTTCTCAATCCAAGATATTAAATTAGCTTTCAGACCTGTGATTTCATCCATAGCAAATGTTTGGATAACTTGAGCTTCCTTCAAGTCAGTTTGTAGAGACGAGATGACTCGGACATGAGGGTTTAAATCAATTTGCTCCTTCGATTCTCTATTTGAGGCTCCCCTGTATTCCTGTACTATGTAGGGTTTTTTATCTATTTCTTGATCAAATTCATGATTTACTTGTTGAATACCAGCAACATTATCCACAGAGAGAGACACATACTTCAAATCTAGAAAAGCTGGACGAATATGAACTAGACTAGGATGAGGTTTCAAGGAGTCACTTACTTCGATTACAGGGATATCCCCAATGCTCACATTTCTCCTGCAAAGCAAGACAACTGTCATACTGCGAGTGGTCCTACGAATAACTCTATTACTCATCACTCGGCTAGTTTGGTCTTCAATCTGTTTCTACCCTATGTCAGCCTGTGAATGGAGAAGATTCTTGTTTTGACAGGGTATGGTGGCTGCTGATTTTCTCACTTGATTTTGAGAATTATCAACATGAAATTCATAGTTTGTTTCAATCTTGACCTTAACATCATTGATACTTATGGTTTGGCTAGGTTTGAATACTTCATCACCCAAATTACCCTAAGAACCAGACTCTTCTAGTTCAGGCTCAGCTTCTTCATTTTTTATACACCTACATCTAATTCTAGGCCTTTGTCTGGGCCATTCTTCATTCCCACCAAACCCATTACTCATGAGGAAGGATTCCCATGTTTCTCCTAGTTCTCCTAGCCAATAGGACATGAGAATTTTAATTAATCCATGATGGAATAAACTCCTCTCCTTATCCCTTACGTTAGTTTGATAGGTGCAGGCCATTTTGTGCAGGCTATTTGAGAAATAGTAAGGCATATTCACAGGGTGTCCCTTAAATATCATCAACAGTCGAAGGTGATAGAATTGAGTTTGTGATAGCCTACCCTCATAGGTAACATACCTGATGATCAGCTCCAGCAAAGCACACCATTTCTTCATTAGCAGTCTAGAGGGGAAATTGGATTTATAATTGGTTTGCCGGTGAGCTAGAGTAAGAAACCCCTTCCAATCGTCATTTTTTACATGATTTCCTTTGTACCACCATTCACCTATCTGTGGTAACCCAATGGCCTAAGAAATAAATTCCCCAGTCACCCTTTACTCAATATCCCCAACCTGTGCATTAACCCCATAAAACGATGCTGCAAACGCCTTGGAGGCTGCTATGTTGGACCCTGAGAACTTCTGTAAGAACCCTAGCCATCCAAACCTAAGTATCACCTCTCGAAATTCAGGGGCAGCATACAAATACTCATCACCTATGAGTTCAAACTTGGACACCGGAGCCATGGCAACGATTACACAAACTTTCAGGGTTTTTGAAAACTAGACTGAAACATACATTCAATTTATCAATAGTCCATGCATTTATATCAACACTCCAAAATGCCCTATTTTATCAAAACACTGTGAATTTCCCTACAAGGTCATCATACTACGAGTTGATAGGTAAATGAGATTTGGAAAAACAACTTACCACACCATGATGATCTGCAAAAAAAAATCAAGTGAGCGACTGCTTAAGTGTGATGTTTGCATGATGTAAAATCAACAGATGGAAAGCCTTCATGTGACACAGATATCAAAACCCTAGTTTCAATCATAACCTCAGCGCTGATCGACATTTTCCTAATGTTGTGATAGCCTAGAAAACTCATCGTTTCAAAACACGCTTGAATGGTTACAATGCCCCAATCCACCATTGATCGAATATAACCATAATAATGTTACTAACTAAGGATGTAATTGATGTACTTATGATCAAGGTTATTATTATAATGATTGGGAAACAATTTATAATGTAACCAAACCTATATCAAAACTCTAAAATCATCTTAACCCCTTAAAATAAACTTTAATAATGACTCACTTCGAAAATACAAAATTTGAAATAAGGATAAGTGTATAGTAATGTGTGGCTCACGAAAATTATATTAAATACACTTTTAAACCTTATGACAAACATGATGAGATAAATAATTCAGAAGTGAAGAAGCTTTATTAGGTCTCCTATATGAATGGAACAGAAAATAGTTATCACACCATGTAGTAGCTTGCTTGGATTAATAGTAATACATTCATTTGATTTCAAATATGCATGAGTGGTAAATGGAATGAAATTAGGAGCTACTAACTTCTGTAATTATAGTTTTCCAGATGATCAAAAGAAATGAGAGATTAAGACCATGAGATTCAAATTTGACATAAACTGATGCTAATCCTTGTACATCGATCAATCAATTAAGATTCTATTGGGCGTTCCTTCAGAATCAAGGATTTTGAGGGCACTTCTAAAATATCTATAGATGAGTGTTGATCCAGGTGGTAATATCAAATTTCAATCAAAAGATTACTAATCTTGAAATTATTCGTGTTCAAAAATGATCCAAAGGGTGTTGCTTGCCAACAATTGGTGACATGCTGGGACTAAACCAGTTATCTCTGCAGAAACAACATTCACACTTCAGATAATAAAAAATAATGCCTTGAAATTATCAAATCTCTACCTAAGTGATCCAAATTCAAACCAACCTAAACATACGACCAGACCTTAACAGATTTTCTAAGAACAATCCTATGGCTGTTATCTGGGTGTTCTTGGTCCTATTTAAACTCAAGCAAGTGTGGAGTAAAATTACTTAATTCCAATGTAGATCTATAATACCAAAGACAGGTTAGCCGATAACCATATGGATGTGGCGTTTTTAGAACATTAGTTGACCTTCCCCTCATTCAAGCAAAATAGCAGACAATACTCTCCCTTTTTTTTATAAAGAAACACAGTTAGTATATATACAAATCATGTACACATGGGTAAACACAAAAAGGATTAATCAGAAATACTATCTTAGCTTGGTAACCAAATAATATAGCCTTATTCACCAATCCTACCAGAAACTGATCAGGCCAGCTCGTGATGAGACTTCCTGTCTCTCAGTTATTCGACTGAGAGTCGCTATCATTGGCTTGGTAACAAAATAATTAACAATGTCATTCTAATAGAATTTATGATCATAAACAGACCGGATCGTAATGAGAACTCCTGTTTCCTGATTAACCTTTTCATATTCACCTTAGTTCAAGAGTATCGCCCTGGCGGAGTGACCAGATGTATTCGCGAAAATGAGGGGGAAAACCATAGACTTCTTAAGACAACTTAAAGATGACTAGATATCTTCAACGAATCTTCAAGCTTAGTAGACATCCATTGGAATCAGTAAATAAATTCCCTGAGGTATTGATATGTAGGAAGATACCCGATGACAATAATCAAGGATTGCTAAGAGAAAAATTGTAGAGGCTAAAACTAATACAAGTCTGAAAACAGATCACTTATAAGACATCGGATGCTTCCATCCATCATCAGTGGTTACGATATGATATGTATTTCAATCATTTATGTTCGACACATTTCATCATCAGGTTCTTCCTTAAGTCCATACAAAATGCTTCATGCTGAATCTTGTGGGAGAAGATAGGAGATGCGTTGGATAAAGCAACTATTTATAGAGGAAACATGCAATCTTATGTACAGTGAATGATCTCAATGAGTTGAATTATTTTCATCACTTGTCATCTAAAATTCCAAATGAGTAAACATGATGATGATAGTAAAGAAAATAATCAGTAAATATAAGATCGAAACTCTAACCAGAAACCAGAATAAAACCAAAAATATGTACAAAAATCTGCACACTGGGAATATACAGTGAAAATGACTCGATGATGTGGGATTACTGAAAGTACCTTTTAAGGATATTCCCATTTACTGGGAGGGTATTGAGCTGTCCTTGCAAAGTCTGTAAACTGAAGGTATTAGAACCAAGTTTTTTTTCTATTACATATGGAACTAACGAAAGATGTTGGAATTTAGTATGCTCCCCTTTATCTTTCATGTGCTTTGTCCCATTTCAAAACCAAATCATCTACTTGTAATTCTCTGTTCGAGGATGAGCCATGATTGAATCATGACTTAAAAATTTACTGATGTTTCGCAAAATGTCTCTTAGCATTTTATCTTTCTTCTTCCAATTTCAACAGCATATTGATTCTTTCTTCAATGGCTGAACACTCTGTCTCTTGTACAGCTCGTGCAAGCTATAATGAAGGTAAAAACAGATTTGGGGGAAGAATAGCATCCACTCCATATATCGAAAAAAAGGGGGAATTACCAACATATGATTTTGGGGTAACCCTATCAGCCCAGAGAGCTTGATATAGAACAGTATGCCAGTTCCTGTGATGCTCAGCTATGGATCTCTTTAGAATTTTCAGCAAGTTCTTATTTGTTGATTCAGCAAAGCCATTGCCTTGTGGGTAGTAGTTTGCTAAATACCTGATTCTGATTCCTTTTTCTAATCCAAATTCAGTTAATTCTCCTGAAGAAAAATAAGATGCATTAGCAAATACGAGAGATTCAGGCACTCCAAATCTGGTGATTATGTTAGTTTCAAGAAAATGCAATACCTTATTTGTATTAACCAGTCGCAGGGGTTCGGCTTCAAACCATCGAGTAAAATAGTTAGTGCCAGTTATGATGTACTTATGTATAAGGGAGGAGGAGGGATTTAATGGTCCAATGATATCAATTCCCCACTATTGGAAAGGCCTATCCACCACCACAAGCTGTAAAGGAAATGCTGGTTTTTTAACTCTGCCAGCTATGGTCTCGCAATATTGGCACCTTTTAATTAAAGCATGGGCCTCCTTAAATAGAGTTGGCTAAAAATAACCTACTCTCAAAAATTTATGAGTAGTAGTATCACCACCGAAGTGGCCACCAGTAGGCCCGTCATGCAGTTGTGTTAAAACCAAATCAGATTCCTCCTTCTCTAGACAACGAAGCAAAACTCCATCTGCATTTTTCCTGAAAAGCACATTATTTACCAATTGGTAGGGTATTGATTTTAATATTATCGATCTCTTCTTTTTTGGATCTAAATGGTCCGGAGCACTACCAGTTTCAAGATAAGTGTTAATCTCAGTATACCATGAGCTAGCTCGGTCTGGGATAAAACATATTTCTTTCTGGAGCAAGACATCATCCAAAGGTATGTCGTCCTGGTCAGAAGGTGGGTGTGCTGATTCAGCTACCAGTTTACACAACCCCAACCCACGTATGTCTTGAGAGGGTTTAATCTCTAGGTCATACTCCTGAAGAGCAGCCATCCAATGTGCCCTTTTTTCTCCAAGGTCTTTCTGTACCAACAAATTTCTCACAGCGGAGAATGGGACAATTACCTTGGTTTTCGATTTAAGGAGATAAGGGAGAAAATGTTTTACTGCTTTGAACATGGAAAAAGCATGTTTATCAACTCCATGGTAGTTCAGTTCAGCTCCTTTTAAATTCAAGCTCATGAAAGAGATAGGGACTTCATCCTCCTGCTGGTTCTTCTCAGTAAGAACAACTGCATAAGCTATGTCAGATGCAAAAGCATAGAGAATAAAGTCTTTCTTAAAGTCAGGACTCACAAGTGGGGGTGCCTCAGCTATGGCCCCTCTAATCTTGATAAATGACTCATTTTCTTTATCCCCCCATGAAAACTACTGTCTTTCTTAATCATATTCTGTAGTGGGTGCACGATTTCAGAAAAACTTGGAACATATCTCCTTACGAAATTTATCTTTCCCATGAAGGATTGCATGGATTTCTTAGTAGCAGGAAAATGAATCCTAGAGATAGATTCTATTCTTTCTAGATCAATCATGATCCCTTATTTTGACACTACAAACCCTAGCAAAATTCCCTCGGTTACTGCAAATATTATCTTTTTAGGGTTAAGAGAAATACCAAACTTCCTGCAACATTCAAGCACTTTACGTAAGTGTGAAATGTGATCAGATCTGTTTTTGGAAAACGCAATGACGTCATCCAAATAGACAATGACAGAGTTATTTATTAGACCTCTGAAAGCAGTGTCCATTTCCCTTTGGAATGCAGCCCCAGCGTTTATCAATCCAAAGGGCATCTTCCTGTAGGCATAGGTTCCCCAGGGTGTCCTAAAAGTGGTTTTAGGTTGGTCTGCAAGAGAAACTAAGACCTGGTTGTACCCAGATAAACCATCTAGTAAAGACAACATCTGAGCACCTGACAACTTTTGGAGGATTTTTTCCATGGGCGGGACAGGATATTTGTCCTTTTTTAATGATCGGTTTAAGTTTCGGAAATCTACACATAGCCGAATATCTCCATTCTTCATCCTAACAAGGACAAGGTTTGCCACCCACTATGAATGGCGTACAGGAAATATGATTCGGGCAGTAAGCAATTTATTCAATTCTTTCTTTACTGATGGTTCTAAGGTGGGGTGCATTTTCCTTAGTTTCAGCTGGAACAGTTTTTACTGAGATTTCATGGGGATTATGTGTTGTATGATCTAGGTATCAAAAGTCTTCAGATCATCGCACGACCATGCAAATACATCATTGAATTCATTGAACAGTTTTAGGAAGGTTGATTTCTCATTTGGGGTGTAGTCTGATCCTAAATTGATATTTTGAGGATTTGCTTCCATGCCTAAGTTTATGGTTTCATAACACATGTTGGAACTGTTTTTCTTGCAATTAGGCACTCCCTTGAACTTATCATGCAAGTCATAAAATTTTTCAAGCCTAAGAATTGATGTAGGGATCGAATTTACCTGTTCAAAAGACTCGTCGACGGGATGAGGTGGGTGGATTACTGAGAAATTGTGTAGATCCTCTTCATGTGTGATCTCGTCAATTGCTGATTCCTTAAAAGCATATTCCCCTGTTAAGAAGGAAATAATCTGTGAATCATCATTGAAAACACGCCAGTTAGTAATGTTATTTGGGATTGACGGTCTAATTAATAATTTAATAGAAAAAACATTAGGGGAAAAATTTTCTGCGGGAACGAGTCATGAGGCTACATTTTCCAACAAGTCAGCTTCCTGATTCCGAAAACAAGGAATGGATTTGATATTAAAGGCATCAAGTGCTGAAATTAAATTCCATACCTCCTTTTGATAACTTTGCAAATGATTAGATAAGCAATGAATGGAATTGCGGACTTGTCGAACAATAATTTCAGAATCGCCAAATGCTATCAGAAATTTAACCTTTAAGTCCAATGCCTTCTTGAGTCTGTGTATGAGGGCCTCATATTCGGCTGTGTTATTTGTGCAAAGAAATTCCAACCTACAAGATAGCATGAATTTGTTTCCTGCAGGGTCTAGGAGCATGCAACCAACTCTTGCACCTTCCTTTGATCTAGATCCATCAAAATACAGATGCCAAGGCTTATCAACAAGACTAATTACATCATTTACATTATTCACGGTTCTAATCAAACTGGGAGCAGTTTCCTAAAAATCACAATGTAGAATTTTTTATTTATTTACAAAACTGCTAAATGCAGATTTAAGTGTAGGAAAACTCCCCAAATCAGAATCGTATCCGTAGTTTCCTAAAATGGAATCACTAAACAAAACTGGTTCATTGGGAGTAGTTATCTCGGTCACTGTGTGTTTCATGTACCTCTCTCTGTCAATCCTGATCTGATTTGGTCGCCTATTTTTAGGTAACCACAAATGTGACCAATCAGTTGAAAAGTATCCTTTTAAGGCTTGAGACCAGTCACGACTTAAGAACAACCCGTAGAAATCTGGTATGTCTGCTACCACTACATCAATAACCTGGAAAAGCTGTGGATTAGTGGCCATTCTGATCATTACTCCTTTTAATTCCCCTACAATCTTCACCTTAGATTGATCCAGTTGGATGATTTGAATTTCACAAAGAGTGGGCTTGGCATTCAGCTTCTTACAGACCGAATAAGGCATAATGTTTGATGACGCTTCGAAATCAATCATATAGTTATGAACGTTGTTGTTGAATATTTCAAACGTTAGTAGGAAGGGGGGAGTTGTAGATTTGGAGTTCTTACCTATCAGTGCATCTTTATCAGTGACTGTTTTGATATTACTATTAAATCCTATTGTTGTTTCACTGGTTGAAGGATCAAGGTCATTGACTGAAGCTACAGAGGGCTAATTCTTTGTTTTGGTGATTAATGGAGTTGATAAGTTTGAAAGTATTGAACCTCGAGGCATGGGGTAAATTTTCAATAAATCAAACATGCTGATATTTGCCCTCTGTTTCTTGAGATCTTCTATGATGTCATATTGGAGATCTATACCTTGAGTGGCAGGTTGTTGATTCAAAGGTTGGGGACTATTCTTAGGCTCTGATGATGGTTGGGAATATACAGGCCCTTTACTTCTTGTATTATGGGTATGCTGGTTGACAAAGACAGAATGATCACTAGACTCCCCTTCTTTAGCTGAACTATCCCATAAATGGAAATTAAGTGGAAGAGGATCTTCAGGAGTTTCCTCTTTGGTTCCAGGCTGCTCAGGTTCATGATCTTCATCCGACTCCTAATCGGTTGAACAATCAGGTAACGCATAAAAAAATCTTATAGTATTGAAAACTTCCTCATTAGTTGATACGTCATGCAGAGTGTTTTTCCTGGCATTTGGGGATGTAAATGGTCGGTATGGGATTTTGAAATTCCCTCTGTTCGAAGTACCTTCCCTATTATTTCATTTCAAGATCACCACTTCATTTGTAAGAGACCTAAGTGCTTTTTGTAATTTTTCTACATCGAAAGCAGGAGCATCTCTTTTATCCGTGTTGGTTCTAGTAGGGGTTTCATTGTGTTTACAAAGGGAAGCATCAATTTTGCCATTATTTTCTGGTTCGAACATTGATGAACTCTTTTCAACCTTTATTTCTTCTTCGAAGGTTTCAACTAACGTGATTTTACCAGCTTGTTTCACAAACATACCCAGGTATTTAGGTAAAGCTGAAGCATAATTCCCAATTATGATATTTTTTGGAGGTTGGGAGGCCACTGGTATCTTATTCAAGAGAGTAAGGAAACATTGATTTAAATCCTTTAACCTTTCTTTGCTCTCCATCTTGATTCTGCCAATTATAGTGCTAACACAGCAGGGGTTTTACCTTCACCAAACTTGTTTAGGAATGCCTGACTAAAATCACTCCAACTAGTTATGGATCCTTGAGTTAGGGAAAAATACCAAATTGCAGCTTTGCATTCAAAAGTTAAAGGGAATAGTAGACATACCACATCCTCATGCTGAACATTCATAGTCTGAACAGCTAGGATAAATTTTTCAATGTGATTTTCAGCTAGGGCCTTATCATCTAGGTCAAACTTAGGTAGCAGTTTGTCAGGGTGTTTGGGTAGGTTATGCTGTAGTCTAGGCATAGCAATGGCACCGCGTCATAACCATGGTCTATCAGCATTAGGGTTACCTTGATCACGGTCACCCATGTCTAGATCAGATTCCGGGTGTGATGAAGACTCGTTGTTATGGTCCCGAGGGCTATCAGGTGGTGATTTAGGAGGTGAAGGGGGTAGATCGGATCCTCCTGCAGATAACAATCATCGAGAAGTGTTGTGACTAGCCACTCCTCTCAAAATATCACTAAGATGGTAATCAGGAGACCCTCTCAATGGTTCAAGAGGCTCTTCTCCAATTAGATCAGCAGCTGACTCAGTTACTACCAAGGTTTGAAAATGAGCTCTGCTTGGAAGTCCAAAATTGATCGGAGGGATCCTTGTTTGGCGAGAATAGGCTCTAGTTAAAATTCTACATGATTCCTCTAAATTTTTACTTATCTGCTCTGGGGAAACTGGTGAGATAGTTGGATCTCTTTCAATAATGGTCCTAACTACATCTAAAAAAGGGGTATTTACAGTTTCGGGTTGTGATGTAGAGACTGGGGTAGACAATGTTCCAAAACTTGTGAGGGAGGAGCGTTATGTGATCGATCAGCCATTAAGCTTTAAGCTCATGCCCTATGTTATCACTCCAGGAAACTCCTCTAGGTTGTAGCTCAAGGATGCTTGGTAGCTTAAATTGTTTTTTGGGTTTTTTTTGAATTGGATCAAGAGAGATAACCTATATAACCTCTCACTCTCAAGACATGCATGAAGCTCACTCAATCACAAGGATTTTAGTTACAACTTGTTTAGTAGTTTGACAAAAAGGTGCAGGGATGGAGAACTCACCAGACTAGCAGACTTACAAACATAACACATGCATATAAATGGGTAAATCATGTTGAGGATGGTGTTTATAAATCAAATATCACTAAATAACCAATAGGATGACAACTATCGGCCCTTTAATAAATCTGAAAATTACCTAAATGCACATTCAGGCAATAAACACAGAGTAAAGAAAGAGATGGCTGAACAAATCACAACAAAAGAGCTTATACTTTAGAATGAACCATATGAGATGCTTGATAATGGAACATGATCATAAATCCCAAGAGTCGAACCTTTATTAATGAAATAATAATGGGCTTTATAGCCTTTTACAAAACTTACAGATCCTGAAAATCCCATCTGTTTACATAAAAAATAAATGAAAGTCATAGTCTTTTCCCCATTAGGGCTTCAAACCCTTGCTAACAATTTGTTTATTCATTATGAAGATCTAGTTCACTGGGGGATCTTTTAATGACTGAAGTGGTAGCTGATAACCACTACTACTGGTTTGCTGTGAAATTACCGCCAATAGCCAGTGTACTGGTGTTTAATTTAAGTGCTTTTCCTCATTTAATCCACTGGATTTTTCTTTATCTTGTCACCGTCGATTCGACACTCCAATCTTCTATTTTTTTTCCGTTTACCGCCGTGGTCGCTGATCGGAGGCCTTTTCCTCTAGCCTGTCAACACTCCAAGCCTGAATGTTTGTCGTAGTTTCGGCTCCTTAAGGGACTATCCTACCGATCGTTAATTATTTCGTTCCTCTGATCGGCGATGTTTTTGTATTGTTTCGGAACCCGTTGTTTGTTTGTCTTCTGCAGTTGCAGCTCCTTAATGGATTATTGTGCCGATGATTATTTTTTAGTTCCTCTGATCACCGCAGTTTTCCTTTGGTCACAGAAGCCTTGTCTGTTTGTCTTCCGTAGTTTCGGCTCCTTAGGGAACTAGCTCGCCGATCTGTTAAAGTTTTTCAGTCACGAACTAAGTCTTTCTTCCTTTCATAGTTGCGGCTCCACAGAGGACTATCTCGTCGATCTGTAGTCTTCACCACTTCCGATTGCTATTTAAAAAAATGCTTCCTAGTCTTGTTCAATTCGCCTAAAACTTTTAATTTGTTGTCGCCATCGCAACCTTTAGCCACTATATCCTCCGTAGTGGTGGCACTTTTAGGCATTATTTTCTCTACAGTTGCGGCTCCTTGGAGGACTATATCGCCGACGGCTAGTTTTTAGAACCTCCGATTGGTGGTGATTTTATGTTGATTTATCAGAACACTATTTTATCCGCCGTTGTGGCACCTTTGAGAACTAACTCGCTGATTTGTTAAAGTTTTTGAGTCCTGAACTGATTTTGTCTGCGATTGGAACTCAAAACCTCTATCCATCGAAACTCTTAGTCTGTATTTCCTCCGCCGTTGCGGCACCTTCGAGAACTAGCTTACCGATCTGAAGTCTTCACAACTTTCAATTGATGTTTAAAAAACGTTCCGATGGTGTACACAGTTTTAGCAATACGCCTATCTACCGAAGGGGTCTTCCACCTGCTAATTATCTTCCATATTTCAGTTGCTAATGAGATGTTTTGATCCTTGCCCAAGCCACCAAAAGCTACGCTTGTGAAATTTTCATCCAAATAAAAAAAAAGTCTTTCAAATTTGTCAGTGACCTTCATATACTTCATACTATCGAAATGAATTATTTTCTGTGAACTAAATAAAAATAAATTTACTTATTTGGGGGATAACATCTGGCTCCTACTCGGGGATGGGAACCTCCCTGTGAGGTCCCAAGAACCCCAGACCAAAATGCCTTTCCCTAAAAGAAACTAAGTAACTTAACACTATTATTTATTGTTCCATTGGGCATGGAGTCTTATTCCGAAAGAAAAAACAACCTACAATTTACTAATTTACAATCATAAGGCCTCAGAGCCTCAAACAAAATAAAGTGTTAGGAACTGCCCATTTACTGGGCCATCGAATACCTCTTCACCTTCCAGATTCTGCAATTTGAAGGTGTTATTCTTATATACCTGGTCTATAACAAAAGGGCCAATCCATAAAGAGTCAAATTTTCCATGTTTCCCCTTGTCTTTTCTGACAGCATACCACTTGAGGACCTAGTCTCCAACCTAGAAGTTGTCTGCCTTTGTTATTTTGTCAAACATGCCCTTTATCCTCTGTTGATGAGCCCCTGATTTTTTTGTAACTTGCTCCCTGATCTGCTGTAACTCCACCAAATCCATCATCCTTCTCATCATATCATTTGGTTCATCTTCCTCTTCCTAAAAGAACTTTGCCACTAGAAGGGTGAGATGGATAGAAAAGATGGCCTATCAGTGCCATAAACTAGTTTGAATGGAGAAGTCCCTATGGCTCTTTTATCGGTCACCCTATCAGCCCATAAGGAAAACTTCAGCTTTGAATCCCGGCTTTTCTGATTTGTCTCTAGCAATTTCCTAATGATCCGGACTAAGCTTTTGTTGAATGAATCAGCCATGCCATTGTCTTATGGGTAATAGGAAGTGGAATGCACCAGTTGAATATCCATTGATTCACACAATTTAACCAATGCCCCAGCTTTAAATGCTTGTGCATTATCAGTTACTACCCTTACCAGGAAACCAAACCTGCTGAAGATGTTCTCATATAAGAATCTCATGATGACTTGATGAGTGGCATTTCTAGTGGGTATTGCTTCTATCCATTTGGTAAAGTAGTCAGTGGCTACTAAGATCCATTTATGCTGTCCACTGGAAGATGGATTTATTTCACCTATGAAATCTAGACCCCATTGTTGGAAAGGCCCATTCACTGTAACAGGCCTAAGGGGCAAGGATTTGAGCTGCTGCTTCCCTTGAAATCTTTGACATTGGTCACAGGCCCTTACAAAAGTACATACATCAGCAAAAAGGACTGGCCAATAGTACCCTTCTTTTAATATCTTGTGGGATGTGGTTTTCCAATAGTGGTGGCCTCCACATGTACTAGAATGAAAGTGATGCATGACTTGTTCAGCTTCCTCTTTATCTAGACACCTTAACAAAATCCTAGACTGATCCCTCCAGTACAACAGTTTGTCAGTTATGCAAAACTTAAAAGATTTCAATTTAAGAGCTCGTGCTTGGTTAGGAGTAAGATCAGGAGAAACTTCTAATTTTAGCAAAAATTAAATGATACCTGAGTACCACTCACATGAAGATATGTTCTCAGCTACTGCTGGACTGTTATTATGATCTTGATTTTCCTCTGTTTCAGCTGCCACCATAGTCTGCACTTTTGCTGACCTGACGTATGTGAAATTTATTCCCAGCAGTTCACAGTTTTCTTTGGCCATGAGTTTGGCCAGACCTAATCCTTTTACCAACTTGGTGGGTTTCACCTCTACATCGAACTCAATGAGTTTGGAAATACACTTAGCTCTCTTCCCATCAATGTCAGGTTGAGTCAAAACATCCTTCACAGCAGCTGAAGGGACATACGCAATGACCTTTGCATGGAGAATGTAGATTTTGAAGTTCTTCAAAGATTTTATGAGGGCATAAGCCTGCTTTTCAATTGGGTCATACTTCATCTTAGCATCTCTCAGGATTCTGCTGAAGAAATCAATTGGATGATCAAGACCTTCATCATTCTTTTGTAATAGTACAGCTGCCACTGTGTCATAAGATGCAACAGAGAAAATGTAAAAACCCTTGGTGTAGTCGGGACTAATCAGGGATGGGGACTCCATGATGGCTTTCTTAATGTCTTCAAAATAATTTCTTGCCTAGTCGGTCCACTTGATTTATGCATCCTTTTTTAGCATGACTGTTATATGCTTTACCAGCTCGAAGAAATTTGGAATGAATCTCCTGACAAAGTTTATCTTGCCTAAAAAGGACTGAATGTCTCTTTTTGACCTTGGTATTGATAGCTGCTGAATTTCCTCCACTCTTACTAGATCAATATTTACACCTTTAGCTGAGACTATGTGGCCTAGAAGCTTTCCTTCATTGAGTGCAAATTGGGACTTCTTGGGGTTCAGTGATATTCCATACCTTCTGCACTTCAGAAATACCTTTCTCAAATGCTGCAAGTGGTCATGATGGCTGTGAGAGTAAACTATTAAGTCATCCAAATATATCAGCACATATTTATCCTTTAGCCCTACAAAATCTAGGTCCATAGCTCTCTGAAAAGTAGCCCCAGCATTCATTAGCCCAAATGGCATTTTAGCATACATGAAGGTGCCCCAGGGGGTGGTAAAGGCAGTCTTCTCCTAGTCGTCTGGGTGCACAGCCACTTGGTTGTATCCAGACAAGCCATCAAGGAAGGACATGACCCTATCCTTGGAGACTCTCTGCAGTAGATGTTCCATCTTGGGTAGTGGATAGTTGTATTTTTTGGAACATTTGTTCAGGTTTCTAAAATCCACACACAACCTGATTTCTCCATTTTTCTTTCTTACCACTACTAGATTTGCAATCCACTAGGAATACCTGATGGGGATTATGATCTTGGCTTTGAGGAGTTTGTGGATCTCTTTCTCAATCACTAGTAATAGAAGAGGGCTGATGGGTCTCAAATTTTGTTTGAAAGGAATGGTGTTTTTATCCAAAGGAATCATGTGCTAGATGATGTTGGTGTCATACATTGTTAGGTCACTATACTCCCATGCAAAGACATCAGCAAACTCTTTTATCAAGCTGAAATATTTAGACTTCTATTCAGCATTCATCCCAGTGGATAAATTTATTATTTTTGGATGGCTCTGGCTACCTCTATTGTGCTCTTGGATAGTAGGATCTAGCTCCCTTTTAGTGGGCTTGAAAGGGACATCATTGTGATCAAACAGTTCTTCCAGTGGTACTAGACCTCAGGGTATGTGGTTGTTGGGAAATTGGACGATATCGTGCTCAGTCACTTTATCTTTTAGCTTGAGCTGCTTGGATTCCTCCAGGTTAAAGTTTTCCTGGTCTATGTGTATGTCAGAGAATTCATCCACTAACTGAAGGAATTTACTAAGTTCCCCATCATTTTCAAACAACCTCCAAAATTTTACATTGTCTGGAAAAGAGGGTATGTACTTGACCTGAACATCATAGTTGATCCTAGGGGGTAAAGGAGGAACAAATAGACTTGCAGAGACAGCCAGGGAATCAGCTAGGTGATCCAAATCTCTAGGAATATATGACAGTTCAAAAAACAGAAATGAGTCTCTGAGTTTCCATACCTTGTCTCTGTAGGCCTTCAGTCTGATATTTTTTGTCTGAAAAGTGTTGTTGACCTGCTATATGATGAGGTCTGCATCCCCAAAATATTAATGCACATGATCCCCATTTCCTTGGCCGCTTTAACTCCCAGGAGCAAGGTTTCATATTCTGCTACATTGTTCATGGTTTTGAAATTAGGCTTATATGATAGGTGAATGTTCTCCTTAGATGGGGAGATCAACACAACCCCTGCACCTGCTGAGTTTTGGGTGCTTTCCCCATCGAAATACATGGTCCAGATCGCTGTTGTGACTTCTTCAGGCTGCGGACGGGTGGGCTCGGTGAGCTGAACTGATGTCTACTGATTATCATCTATTTGCAAGATGCAAGATCCAAAATCGATGTCCACAGCGTAGATGGGGTGATTTACTGAGCGACTCTCCTTGCTTATAATGTACGCTAGCTGATTTTCCCTGTATAGTCTCTTAGTTTATCCTCCAAACATGGGAATGGTACCGTATGTGAGATCCATCTGAAGGGTACCGCCCAATATTTTGCTCCATGACCGGGACAACAAAAGGCCTAATTTTGGAGGAATATCAGCCACTACGATGTCCATCATTATGCTTTTTGAAGACAGCTGAGTTAAGTTTACAACAAGGTCTTTGATGAGGCCGAAGCACTTGACCTTCCTAGAGTCAAAGGAGAATAAATCATGGTAGGGCTTGGTAATGCTGAGTTCAATCTCATCCGTCACATCCCTTGGCATTAAGTTATGAGAGGCTCTTGAATCCAGCAAACAGTTATGGAGGATTTTATCATGGATGTTCAAGGATATATAGAATGGTGGGAAAGAGTCCTTTAGGTCTTTGATCATGGGGCCTAGGGTTACAATAGGCTTGTCATCTTGTAGGTTCATGAATTCAGTGTTGATGTGCCCCTTGGGCTGAAGGGAACTCAGAATGGAGGTTTTAAATGCATCGTTCTTCATCAACTCAATTAGAGGGAAAGGGATTTTCAATTTTTGAATTTCAGACTCAAGGTTGAAAGCATAATGCAGCTTATCTGGAAACCTTACCTCATGAGCTGTAGGTTTGAGTTGGACTTGACCAGGTGTGGCTGAAGGTGCTGGTTTAAGCAATGTTTTGGATGAAACAACCACTTTCTTTGGTAAAACAACAGCATTTCTAGCAGGTGTAGAAAGTTGCTTGACACTGTGCAACATTCTTCTTGAGGGGAGAAACCAACCTAGACCTCAGTTGGTAACCTTCCTGACTATCAACCTAATAGACAGCCTCTTCAGTGATCTGCTCATCAATCAGGGCTTCTTCATATTCTGCCTGGGTTAGAAAAGAATAGTTCACCTCATCCTCCATGCAGTGGATATTGTCTTCAGCTTCTCCTTTGTCTTCAATGAATTTTGGCTCTTTTTCTAATACAACATTTTAAAATGGAGCTCTTATCCTCTGGTATTCCCCTTGATTTATCTCCCTTTTGATAATTTGAACGGGGGGGTTTCCTCTTCTATAAGGCATAAAATTTGGGTTTCAAGGAGCAAAGTCACTTGGCCCCTTACCCCTCACCGGCATATGTCCTTGGTCCTTCAATTTTGACATTTCAGCAGTCAGGTTATCTAAGAGTTTGGTCATTTTTTCAATCTTGTTCTCTGATGCCGAAGCTCCACTATAGTCTGTTGGTTGCTTTCTCTTGTCTACCTTCCCTTTGACCTTCTGAGATGCTAGAATGTTTGACTCTACCTCTAGGGCAACATCCTACATAAGTGATAAGGAGGCATACCTCATTTCTATGAGAAGTAGGTAGAAGTCAGAGTCAAAATCATTCGCATAAGTTATCATAGCTGAGGTACTGGTGGGCTTAATCTCAGTAGGGATCTTGCTATACATGTTGTTGAATATTTTGGTAAAGTTGGAGACAGACTCACCATTTTCTCTTCTCAGGTTGCTGAAATCTGTGATGTAGTAGAGGTGGTCTCTCCTCTCTCCCCAATTCTTTAGGAAAACATCATCTAGGGCCTCTATGCCTGCCACTGACCCAGCAGGCAATTTCTTAAACCACTTTCTAGCCTGGCCATCTAGGCTTTGCACAAAGACTCTGGTCCATACGTCTTCTTGTTCTATATTTATATTTTCAGCATAGCTATACAAAGCCTCTAGTTGTTCTTCAGTAGTGAAATCCCCTTCCTCTATAAACTTAGGCATATACTTGAGGTAATCCCCGGTAGGCATGGCTACGAGAGGATTTGGCCAAACTAGGGGTGCATACCTAGCTACTAGGATCCTTTCCATCTTGGACAATTGAGGGGTAGACATATTGGAAATGGGTATGGAGATGGAGGTGGAAGGTAGCACTGATGAGGATATTTGCTAAGAAGGCGGTGGTACACTTATCCCAGTGAACTCACCAGGGATTGGATCTTCACAACCAGCAGTGCTTGAAGATGCCCAAGCCATGGATTTTTTTGATATACAAAATTTCTGGGAATTAAGAGTTTCAACAGAAGAAATAATAGCAGAAATATTCCTTGAAATACTTGATGTAGTGTTCTGTGCAGCATTACTAGTCTGTCTTAGTAATGCCCTAGCTATCCGCAAGATTTATTCTGGATCTGAAAATGGTGTTGCTGGTGGCCCCTTTGGGTTTTCTCTGGTACTTGGTCTTCTTGAAGCCACCTTTTATCAATGGAGTCACCAGATAGATGATTACAACTATAATAATGTCCAAGCTTTGTCTATCATCAAAGCATGGATCTATGTTGTCTCCCAAGGAAGTTGAGCTTCAATCTTCTGTCCTCGGTAACGGCGCCACTTTGTTATCACTCCAAGAAGCTCCTCTAGGTTGTAGCTCGAGGATGCCTGGTAACTTCAACTATTTTTTGGGTTTTTTCTGAATTGGATCAAGCCGGATAACCTATATAACCTCTCACTCTCAAGACATGCATGAAGCTCACTCAATCACAAGGATTTTAGTTACAACTTGTTCAATAGTTTGAAAAAAAGGTGCAGGGATGGAGAACTCACTAGACTGGCAGACTTACACACATAACACATGCATATAAATGGGTAAATCCTACTGAGGATGGTATTTATAAATCAAATATCACTAAATAACCAATAGGATGACAGCTATCGGCCCTTTAATAATTCTGAAAATTACCTAAATGCACATTCAGGCAATAAACATAGAGTAAAGAAAAAGATGGCTGAACAAATTACAACAAAAGAGCTTATACTTTAGAATGAACCAGATGAGACACTTGATAATGGAATAGGCTCATAAATCCCTAGAGTCGAACCTTTATTAATGAAATAATGATGGGCTTTATAGCCTTTTACAAAACTTAAAGATCCTGAAAATCCCATCTGTTTACATCAAAAATAAATGAAAGTCATAGATTTTTCCCCATTATGGCTTCAAACCCTTGCTAACAATTTGTTTATTCATTGGGAAGATCTAGTTCACTGGGCGATCTTTTAATGACTAAAGTGGTAGCTGATAACCACTACTGCTGGTTTGCTGTGAAATTGTCGCCAACAACCAGTGTATCGACGTTTAATTTAAGTGCTTTTCCTCATTTAATCCGCTGTATTTTTCTTTATCTTGTCACTGCCGATTCGGCGCTCCAATATTCTATTTTTCCACCGTTTACCGTCGTGGTCGCTGATTAGAGGCCTTTTCCTCTAGCCCATCGGCACTCCAAGCCTGAATGTTTGCCGCTGTTTTGGCTCCTTAAGGGACTATCCTACCGATCATTAGTTCTTTCGTTCCTCTGATCGGGGATGTTTTTGTATTGTTTCGGAACCCGTTGTCTATTTTTCTTCTGTAGTTGTGGCTCCTTAATGGATTATTGTGCCGACGATTAGTATTTAGTTCCTCCGATCGCCGCAGTTTTCCTTTGGTCATGGAAGCCTTGTCTGTTTGTCTTCTACAGTTTCGGCTCCTTAGGGAACTAGCTCACCGATCTGTTAAATTTTTTCAGTCATGAACTAAGCCTTTCTTCCTTTCATAGTTGTAGCTCCGCAGAGGACTATGTCGCCGATCTGTAGTCTCCACCACTTTCGATTACTGTTTAAAAAAACACTGCCCAGTCTTGTTCAATTCGCTCGAAACTTTTACTTTGTTTCCGCCATCGCAACCTTTAGCCACTATATCCTCCGCAGTGGTGGCACTTTTAGGCATTATTTTCTTCACAGTTGCGGCTCCTCGGAGGACTAAATCGCCAACAGTTAGTCTTTAGAACCTCCGATCGGCAGTGATTTTCTGTTGATTTATCGGAACGCTTAGTCACTATTTTATCCACCATTGCAGTGCCTTTGAGAACTAACTTGTTGATTTGTTAAATTTTTTGAGTCCCAAACTGATTTCGTCTGTGATTGGAACTCAAAACCTCTATCCATAAGAACTCTTAGTCTGTATTTCCTCCGCTGTTGCGGCGCCTTCGAGAACTAG
Organism: Pseudotsuga menziesii; assembly: GCA_001517045.1. Taxonomy (NCBI): domain Eukaryota; kingdom Viridiplantae; phylum Streptophyta; class Pinopsida; order Pinales; family Pinaceae; genus Pseudotsuga; species Pseudotsuga menziesii. The sequence goes on along the minus strand of LPNX010414918.1, from coordinate 46,527 downwards.
CTTGCCGATCTGAAGTCTTCACAACTTCCGATTGATGTTTGAAAAACGTTCTGATGGTGTACACAGTTTTAGCAATACGCCTATCTATCGAAGGGGTCTTCCACCTGCTAATTATCTTCCATATTTCAGTGGCTAATGAGATGTTCTGATCCTTGCCCAAGCCATCGAAAGATACACTTATGAAATTTTGATCCAAATAAAAAACAGAGGCTTTAAAATTTTTCAGTGACCTTCATATCCTTCATACTATCGAAATGAATTATTTTGTGTGAACTAAATAAAAATAAAATTATTTATTTGGGGGATAACACCCTCCTAGCGCCATTTGTTGACCGAAAATACTTACCTAGGCCAACAACGGAAAGACATCCAACACACTTGACTTACTGCAATCTTGTGTATTCTTACAGTTACTGTCTCTCATAGGATCAAGGCCTTGCTGCCTGTATAATGTGCTCTCAAACTAGAGAGTCTCTTTAGGTGTAGGTGGTAATTTTTACTTAACCAAATCTTCTGACAAATCAAAGAAATTCAACCTAATGAATAACTAATACTGAAAACTATCTTAAGCTAAGTACAGAAAATAGCAGTTCCTAATTCTATCCTATAATGACCTAAGTGCAAGTTATCTATCTCAGTTGAGAGCATAAATTGTTAATTTGATAACATGTCTCAATACATAAGGTGATCCATAATTCTGTTTTGTTAGAAAAGCCTACAATTAACAGAAATAAATCTAAATTAACTCACAATAAGATAATATCTCATCATAAGATAATTTAATAGAAAATAAAACCTGTAATCAAATAAATCTAACACAGTCTTGAAAAATGACAGATACAATCAGAGACTAACATGAAGATGAAACAAGGTTAGCTTACACAGTTAATACTTCATGTAACATAGTTTCATAATCAATTCAAAACATCATGAAGAAACTCATTCCCTTTCAACATAACAACGAATCATTCATATTTCAATACCATGTAATCATTTGAAATCCATTTAAGAATGGTTTCACATATACCATAACGATATATATATATGAAAACGAAATTCAACAAAGGAGAAACATCATTAGCACAGTATGAAATAACTGAAAGACTTAGCTAAGGTCCTCAGTATTCTGTAGCATCCAGTAATATTCAAAAAATAGTTCTAAAGAAACATAAGCACAACAGAATATATTATAGCACTGTAAAATATCAGTCCTCCACAAGTCTTAGAAATCAAACCCTTTACTTCTGTTTGGAATTTGTTTATAAAGGGAACTACAAACTACGACTAATTAACTAAATCTCCTATTTCGAGGGTAATACATGGACTTATCCAAATATAGGTCAAAGAATGACAAGAATCATAGGCATGTTGTTATGTAACCATCGGGGGAGAATAACGCACCAAAAATGATTAACTTACTGGATAAATCCAGCCTCATATTATCCAAAACATGTTAACCCTATATTTGATGATCCATACTAATAAGGTTTAGAAACAAAAGTGTGGAAAGAACATAATAGCAATCAATTGCATTCCCAAAATAGCCTCCAATGAGTAACTCCATGTAGCCAAAACCATAAACATAGCATGGCATCTAGCTTCATCTCAACGACTTCATTAACACCTGTAAATGTCAAACAAAAATCTGTTTACCAAAATGCACTGATGATCATATAGAAATGAATGAGATGTCTGCAGAATTTTAATTCTGCAGATATCTCCATTTAATAATCAAACTATGCAGTAAGATCCAAAAACTGACAAAATCAAAATATCACTAACCTATGAGGGCCAATTCGAAATCAGCTTTATGCATAATTGAAGATTCAAAACATAAGACAAAAATTTGGAATTCATTGCAGAAAATAAAATGTCAAGGTTTTAAAGCTGATTTGACAGACAGTCGAATTGGCACGCTTCTCCTCGCCTCATCTAGCTTGGCTTTGAACCTAACAGCTCTGATCTTGGCAATCTTACTCTGCTTCTTCAACTTTCTATTCTTTGACAGAAGCCTTTTAACTTGTTCTTTATATTTCAACTTCTTTTCCCTCAACAAATTGCACTTCTAAATCCAAGAGATTAAATCAGCTTTCAGACCTATGATTTCATCCATAGCAAATGTTTGGATAACTTGAGCTTCCTTCAAGTCGGTTTGTAGAGACGAGATGACTCGGACATGAGGGTTTAGATCAATTTGCTCCTTTGATTCTCTATTCGAGGCTCCCCTGTCTTCCTGTACTATGTAGGGTTTTTGATCTATTTCTTGATCAAATTCATGATTTACTTGTTGAATACCAACAACATTATCCACATAGAGAGACACATATTTCAAATCCAGAAAAGCTAGACGAATAGGAACTGGACTAGGACAAGGTTTCGAGGAGTCACTTACTTCGATTACAGGGATATCCCCAATGCTCAGATTTTTCCTGGAAAGCAAGGCAGCTGTCATATTGTGAGTGGTCCTACGAATAGCTCGATTACTCATCACTTGGCTAGTTTGGTCTTCAATTTGTTTCTGCCCTATGTTAGCCTGTGAGTGGAGAATATTCTTGTTTTGATAGGGTATGGTGGTTACCGGTTTGCTCACTTGATTTTGAGAATTATCAACATGAAATTTAGAGTTTGTTTCAATCTTGACCTTAACATCACCAATACTTAGGGTTTGTCTAGGTTCAGATACTTCATCACCTAAGTTACCCTAAGAACTATACTCTTCTAGTTTAGGATTGGATTCTTGATTTTTTATATGCCTACGTCTAATTATAGGCCTCTATCTGGGCCATTCTTCATTCCCACCAAACCCATTATGCATGCGGAAGGATTCCCATGTTTCTCCTAGTTCTCCTAGCTGATAGGACACGGGAATTTTAATTAATCCGTGATGGAATAAACTCCTCTCCTTATCCCCTACATTAGTTTGATAGATGCAGGCCATTTTGTGCAAGCTATTCAAGAAATAGTAAGGCATATTCACAGGGTGTTCCTTAAATATCATCAACAATCGAAGGTGATAGAATTGAGTTTGAGAGAGCCTACCCTCACAGGTAATGTACCTGATGATCAGCTCCAACAAAGCACGTCATTTCTTCATTAGCAGTCTAGAGGGGAAACTAGATTTATACTTTGTTTGCCGGTGAGCTGGAGTAAGAAACCCCTTCCAATCGTCATTTTTTACATGCTTTCTTTTGTACCACCGTTCACCTATCTGTGGTAACCCAATGGCCTGAGAAATAAATTCCTCAGTCAGCCTTAATTCAATATCCCCAACCTGTGCATTAACTCCATCAAATGATGCTGCAAATGCCTTGGAGGCTGCTACATTGAACCCATAGAACTTCTGTAAGAACCCTAGCCATCCAACCCTAAGTATCACCTCTTGAAATTCAGGGGCAGCATACAAATACTCATCACCTATGAGTTTGAACCTGGACACCGGAGCCATGGAAGTGATTACACAAACTTTTAGGGTTTTCGAAAACCAGACTGAAACATACATTCGATTTATCCATAGTCCGCGCATTTCTATCAACACTCCAAAATGCCCTATTTTATGAAAACATTGTGAATTTCCCTGCAAGGTCATCATACTGTGAGTTGACAGGTAAATGAGATTTGGAAAAACAACTTACCACACCATGATAATCTATAAATAAAAATCAAGTGAGCGACTGCTTAAGTGTGATGTTTGCATGATCTAAAATCAACAGATGGCAAGCCTTCATGTGACACAGATATCAAAACCCTAGTTTCAATCATAACCTCAGTGCTGATCGACATTTTCCTAATGTTGTGATAGCCTAGAAAACTCATCGTTTCAAAACATGATTGAATGGTTACAATGCCCCAATCCACCATTCATCGAATATAACCATAATAATGTTACTAACTAAGGATGTAATTGATGTACTTATGATCAAGGTTATTATTATAATGATTGAGAAACAATTTATAATGTAACCAAACCTATATCAAAACTCTAAAATCATCTTAACCCCTTAAGATAAACTTTAATAGTGACTCACTTCAAAAATACAAATTCGAAATAAGGATAAGTGTATAGTAATGTGTGGCTCACGAAAATTATATTAAATACACTTTTAAACCTTATGACAAACATGATGAGATAAATAATTCAGAAGTGAAGAAGCTTTATTAGGTCTCCTATATGAATGGAACAGAAAATAGTTATCACACCATGTAGTAGCTTGCTTGGATTAATAGTAATAAATTCATTTGATTTCAAATATGCATGAGTGATAAATGGAATGAAATTAGGAGCTACTAACTTCTATAATTATAGTTTTCTAGATGATAAAAAGAAATGAGAGATTAATACCATGCGATTCAAATTTGACATAAACTGATGTTAATCCTTGTACATCGATCAATCAATTAAGCTTCTATTGGGAGTGCCTTCAGAATCAAGGATTCTGAGGGAAATCCTAAAATATCTATAGATGAGTGTTGATCCAGGTGGTAATATCAAATGTCAATCAAAATATTACCAATCTTGAAATTATTCGTGTTCAAAAATGCTCCGAAGGGTGTTGCTTTCCAATAAGTCCATCATCCCAAACCTCTTCAGAATCTCTACTGCATACTTCCCTTGTCCCGAGGATATTCCATCTGCATTCTGCCACACCTCCATGCCTAGAAAATAGTGCATCGACACATCACAGGAGCATCACTAGTCTTCTACCTTCAACTTTGAAGCAAAGGTTGGAATCCGCTTTACTCTCAATAAATCCCAGAGTCATCAGTAATCTATCCATCCTGTCGTACCATGTCAAACCTAAGGATCTTCTGTAGTCACTCCCTCTGAAGCGGAGCATCATACTTCCTCTGTCTTCCATACTCTATGCACCGGAGTGACAAGTAGCTTCCTATGCTACTAATATTCTATGTATCCATCTAGGATCACTAGATACCAAGATTCTCTATCTTGAACTTTTTCAAAAGTTCTTCTCGCACCCATTTGTGAGCTTGTCATCATCTATAGGCTTTCATCTTCAACCTTGTAGCAAAGGTTAAGATCTTTATTAAGCTCATCATGTATGTGTTATCCCATGGGTGTCTTCTGAAATCGTACAAGGCCTTCTTTCATTTTCACACATGATTCTTCCTGTCATGTGTCTCAACTCCCATTGGATTTAAATGTCTCTTCGTAGTCTATGCCTTATTTTCGTGAGAAGCCTCGTGCTATGAATCTTTCCTTGTATCCCACAATATTTCCATCTATTGCATGATGGAAATACTAACTTCCCTTCATGTATTGATACTGCATCCTAGACATCATTCTTATTGAATTGGTCTTCCCTTTCTTCTTGGTTACTTCTTCATAGCTGGAAGGTTCTGTTGATGTATTTGTAACTTCGGAATGCATTCACTTATATATCTTATGTCTTGTACCCCGATGTTTATTTCAGGATGTGTCTGTAATGTAATTGAGTCATGTTTCTTTGAGGAAAAACATTGTGTTCATTGTCTCTTATGTTTGATTGATGTGCTTGTGATTCTCTCAGTTAAAGATCCTAATATAATGCTAGCTTAATGTTAAAAATCTAACATGGTATCAAAGCTAACCTGAAAAGAAGACGCTGTGCAGCTACGGGAACTTGGGATTCCTATTTTTTGGATCTCTCTCCACATATATTCAACAAAATAAGGTTGGATTAACTCTCCTCCCTAGGGTGCATCTTTTTGTTGAAGCATAATCCAATTCTGAGGTTTTTTAGTTTTGGACCCGACATTGCTGCCGAAAATTAGGGATTTCCACAGAAGTGGAATTTTTCATTGAGCCTAGGCCTGGATTGATATACTCCCCAAAATTGATGTTTATATATCAAGATCAAAGCATTTGGTTGGATAGAACTCCAGAAAACAAAAACCCTAATCTGCTCTTGAACGAGCACTGCAGAAATTCAACTCTAGATTTAGATCTGACATCTTGACCTGGTAAGATCTAAATATTTTTGTATTTCCATTTGAGGTTCTCAGTTCATATGCCTCATCATACCAATCTTGATGAAAAGATTGAGGGAGCTGATCACTTTCGAGCCTGGAAGTATAAGATATCCCCGGTCCTGGAAGAGAATGAGTTGGACTCCTACATCAATGAGGAGATTCCAGTTCCAGAAGGAGATGAGGCTAAATCCTTACACAAGAACAAGTTGGTTATGGAAAAGAGGGTTATTTCTGATTCAATCATGGATCACCTCATACCACAGGTGTCCTCCCTAAAGACACCTAAAGCTATGTTTGATGCCCTAACCAAATTGTTTGAAGGAAAGAACATAAACCGGAATATGACCTTGAGGAACCAGTTGAAGAATGTGAAGATCCAAAATGCAGAGGCCATCGAGTCTTACTTTACAAGGGTCTCCCAGATCAAAGAACAACTTGAAGCAATAGATGAAGAAGTGGAGAATGCAGAGATTGTAATAACCACCTTTAATGGTCTCCCTAGGACATGGGATTCTTTCATTCAAGGGATCTGTGCCAGAAATAAGTTAGTCAAGTTCAAAAGACTATGGAAAGAATACTCTCAAGAAGAAGCTCGGATAGAAGCTCAAGAAGAGAAGATGGGAAGTGAATATCAAGCTCTCACAGTACAATCCAAGAAAACCAGATCTAGCCACCACAGAAGTAAGTACTCTCATCAAAGGAATAACTTTAGAAATCCTAGAGATAAGTCTAAGTTCATTTGCTATACATGTGATGAAAGAGGACACTTTGCTAGAGACTGTCCTAGAAACAAAATTAGATCTCACAAGAAGACATCACGCTCATGCTGTTGAGGATGATGAACCTTCCACAAAGAGAAACATAAAAGTCAGTGATGATTCTTCAAGTGATGAAGAATATTTTCTGATTTCCGCTCTCACGGGGACTATCACACATGGTAGCAATGATTGGCTTATAGATAGTGGTGCTTCCAAACGTATGACAGGGTTCAAGGAATCCTTTGTGAAATTATCTGAACATGAATCACCTCACAAGGTGAAACTCGGAGATGACTACCAGTATCCAATAAAAGGTAGTGGTGAATCCTCATACAAGCTAGACTCTGAAATTCTATCAAGATGAAAGATGTATTGTTTGTACCTATACTAAAGAAGAACCTGCTCTCCATATCTTCATTAGATGAAAAATCAATAAGGGTTGCATTTGTAGATGGCCAAGTTCTCATGTGGCCAAAGGGAAAGTCTTTCAATGATGCAGTAGTGATTGGAGAACAAGAAGGAGGACTATACAAATTGAAGGGCCAACCAAAACAAGATTTGGTTCATGAATCGATAGAACCAAATGAGCTTTGGCACAGAAGGCTTGCACATGTGCATTAGAGAGCACTACCACTTGCAAGAAAAGCTGTTGAAGGTATCCCAGAAATGAAAACAAAACATGAAGGTGTATGCAAACGATGTGCAAAAGGAAAGAACACAAAGAAGACATTTCCAAGTAGCGAGAGAAAGCCAAAAGGAATCTTGGAAATCATACACTCCGATGTATGCTGTCCAATGTCATCCAGTTCACTAGGCGGGTATGTATACTGTGTTTCTTTTATTGATGATTTTTCTAGGAAGACATGGATCTACTTCATGAAGAACAAAGATGAAGTATTCAACAAGTTCAAGGAATTCAAAGCCTTGATCGAGAATCACACAGAAAATAAGATCAATACCTTTTGATTAGATAATGGTGGAGAATTCACATCAAATGAATTCAAGGAGCTATGCAAAGACTCAGGGATTAAGAGGGAGTTATCCACTCCAGATAATCTACAAAAAAATGGGATTGTAGAAAGAAAGAATCAAACTATCATGGAAACTGCAAGAGTTATGCTTCATGATCAAGATCTTCCCATGCATTTATGGACAGACATTGCCAGAACAACAGTGCATGTATAGAACCGTAATCCCCATAGAGTACTTGAGAACAAGACTCCTGAAGAAGTCTTCTCCAGCAAGAAACCAGAAGTCATCCATCTCAGAATATTTGGTTGTCCTGTATACATACAAATTCCGAAAGAAAAGAGGATGAAGTTAGATCCTTCAGGAAAGAAGGGTATATTTGTGGGATACTTTGAAAGCTCAAAGGTTTACAGAATATACTTCCCAGGTATTATAGCTGATTTCACCACTCCAGGTGAATTACACTTTGTATGGCCTTCCCCTGTCCTGCTACAGACTCCTTAGACCCCATGGACCATCTTTTGTCCTTTGATGTTTCCTTGACCATCCCTAAAAACATGTGAAAATCCATATACGTGACTTTTAAACCCTTAAACGCGTACATACACAGGTTTGACCTCTAAAACCGCGTACATCGAGATGTGTACAAAAATCCAAATCCTTTTGGAGTTTTCCTTGACATGGATCTGAATCACTCGACTCCTGGCCTTCCCTATGCCTTGAGATCGCTCGGATTTGACCTTTCATTACCCCTTTGAAAATCTATATAAGGAACTCTATGGTACATTGAAGGCCTAGGAGAGAATTGAGAGCAAAGAAACTATAGTCCATTGTTGCCAGAACTTATGCTTGAGTCTGCATCCCTTTGTCCCTTGGAGCACTAGTGTGTTCTTCCCAAGCTCGCCTTTTGCTTGTAAGATTGCTATCAAGAGATGGAGGATTGAAGTGGTGGAGGCCCAAGTGGGGGATTCAGTTTCTCCAGTTCGCAGATGTGCCGTCAAAGGTTGTATATTGTAACCTCTGATTTATATTAATAGAAATATCTTTTCCTGTCCAATAATGTGTGTTTGAATGAATATGTTATCCATTGGATTATGTCAAATGCTTATACATTATTGATTATATATTCTAGAATAGATCTAAAACCATGATATATAGAATGCTTGTATTGTTTACTTGTTGTTGAGAAAGTAATCTATCAATTCAAGTTGAAGTTGGAAAGCTCAATGGAGATATACTTCAACCGTCCGGAATAAGGTACGAGGTCTGATCCTTTAGTGTTAGACATTTAATTTCTATTGCATATTGGAAAAGATTGATTTCTGGAGTCAAGCTATCTGTTATGGTACCCCAAGCCATAGGAATTTCTCTCCATAACAGAATTGGCGACTCCGCTAGGGAGTTCCTAGTAGTTGTCCTTTGGGGGTTGTTTTATCGACATTCAATGAATTTGAATTGCTCTCTCTCTCTAGTTTCTGTGTCGGGTATGGGGGCATGTATGCCTGGTAGTGTCTGATCGGTGTGAAGTTTGTCTCAGCTTGTCTGTTTGCCTTGATTTTATGCACCTTTCTTCCTGTACGTGAGCTTTTAACTCACAGTCGCGTATACACGCGGGTTTCTTTGCTATTTCCGCGTATACACACGGTTTTACTGCGAACAGTCGCGTATGCCCTTAGTTTTTCCTTTTTGTGGAAGTTAAATAGTTGCTGGGTGAATTTTGATGTTTGCTGAGTCTCCTTTGGCACTGCCTGAGCCTGTTTATACCTCTGTTTCTGACTAGAGACGTTTTTTTTAGGCTAATTTTTTTTAAAGAAGGTTCTTGTCCTGGCATTTTTGATTTTTTGTTTGGGATTAGTGCATTAGATTTCTTTTACCTTAGTGCTTTGCTTGAGTGCTGTTTGAGTGTGCTTGCAGAGTCTGAGGGTCGTAGAATCATTCTTTTGCTTTTCATATCTCATTTTATTTCAAAAAATCCAAAAACATTTGCTTATCATCATGAATTGCATTGTGCATTTTGCATTGTACTTGCACTAGATTTGCTTTGGAGTACTAGTTAGGACTTCATATAGGAAAACTTGCATTCGTCATTTGAAGAAAAATTATGCATTTCACATAGTAGCATACCTTGTTTTCATGGACACAATGCATTTGCATTGATTGTTAGGTGTGCATTTTAATTCATGTTGCATCATAACACCATTAGTTGCACGACCATATCCCTATTTTGAGTAATAAAGACAATTAAAATAAACACTAAATTAAAATGAATTACACTCTTTTCTTTTCTAGGGTGCATCAACAAGCTTAGGTTTTAGGATCTTGGAATAGTTCATTGTAAGTAAATTCTCCAAGATCACTAAACAACAACATGTATGTGTCTGTCTAGGTGAGTGTGTGAAATCCTTGGTATAACTAGTGTTTCTGAGGATCCTCCTCTCAAAAGGGAGTTAAGCACAAGGCATTGTGAGCGGTTATTGATTGGGATGACCCCTAGTCATAACTTAGTAGCACCAGAGATATTTCTAGGATTGTATTCGTATCTGGGGGCTCTTTTGAGAGTTTCAGGCTTTTCTACCCTTCCCATACGGTCAATCCCGCCTGGGACTGTCCACTTGAGCATTGATTATATTGAGGTGACCTTAGTGGCCTTACCTTGTTTGCTTGCATTTGGCTTTAGATTTTATTAGTGGTTTCTCTGTGCATGATAGCTTGCCTAGGGTTTGCGTAAATAGAGAGTTTTATTTTTTTTAATTTTTTGAGTCATTGTGCATTCAAGTGCGGCCCCCCATCGTTCTCGTCGTTTAGCAGGCCTTCCTCCTTATACTTCTACTCCTCATTTGGGTGAGAGACCTAGACAGTCCAGGTGGACTATCTCACACATTGATTCACACACCATGGGAGACAATATAGAGGATCTTCCCAAACCACCTTCTCCCATTCGTGTTGACGATGGGGATTTTACTCCTACTTACGATCCTTCACCCAACTTTGCTGAGTTAGCTCTTGTGATTTTTGAGATAGGAACCTTTCATGATATACCTACTCACTCTAGGGTTGATTCCCCATTGACGTGTTACTATTATGGAATGTCGGAGGATGCCAAGACTCATTTCCCACCCGCAAGCACTAGCCATGGTAGTTATGCTATGTCTGGTTTTCCCACACATGATTTGACATTTCATGTCGAATCTGAGTTCGAGCCTAACACTATGCCTGGGGGAACTCTCATTCCTTACCATGTAGAGAGGTTTGGGAGCACTAGTCACATTGCACCTTCCATCCCAGTGGTGGAATCTATGCCATATGTTCCTCCTAGATCTAGGGTTAGCGATCCCATTAGGATACCAGATCCGAGATGGGTAATGATAGGGAATAATACGTACATTATTACTCAGGTCCCTCCATCCTTGGTCCCTATTTCTTCAAATTTTCACCCTCCACCTTATTCACGTGGTCCTTTGGGAAAAAACGTTGCTACAAGTTATGTTCGTACTATGGTTACTAGACCTATTGTGTCTCACCCTCTGTTGGGAAATAGGGCAGACCTGGTTTTAATCCTTTTATGTCACACCAACAAAAGACCCACCGTGTTGGCCCTTTTGGCAACAACCTGCGCGTAGGTTGCAGTATCACCCGAAACAGCAATGGGGTGCCGCAGAATCAGGTTTCTGCAAGCAGAGAGGGATATTACTGTACCTTAGCCTTTAATAAACTTATTAATCAACAATTACACATCTTTGTCATTCACTTATATACAACTTCATAGATAGATAAACAACTGTGACTTGCTTAACCCACTACAGGGAATTCACAGCGAAGCTTGTTATTAGCAGTGATCTAAGTTATCAAATGTATACAGTTATTAATGCATAAAAATAACAGAAAGAGAAACAACACAAGAAACCACAACACCAGATATAATGTGGTTCACCCCCAGTGTAGGGGCTACATCCACAAACTGTGTTTTATTCAACTTGCTACAAAACCACAGTTTGATCTGCGCACTCAGCTGTAGATCCCTTCAGTCCTTAATAGCCGTGCACACAGCAGCAGGCCTCTACACACACAGCTGCAGATCTTTCCTTAATCTTCTTACAAAACCCTCTGGGCACACAGCTGCATAGGTCATCCACGCACACAGCTGGGACTTAACCTTTCCTTACATAATCAACCTTAGCTTCTCCTTTCTTTTCTTTACATCAAAAAGCCTAACTTTTTCTTATTTACAAAAATGCCTATTTATACATCGCGCTATTACAAAACCATGGCTTCAAACCATGGGCACCCAAAACCCTAAACCCTGGATTTAAACCAAGGGTTTATTACAAAATGGGGTTCTGACTTACCCCGACACCCCTAAGACTATTTTGACCCATAACTCCGCTTACAAACAACCGCAGAGTTACCAAAACTAATAATACTTAGGGTACTCATCCCAATAGGCCCCTAAGACTCACTAGTGGCCCGTCCCCGGACACTCTACGAGGGCTCTGGTGGGAGAATCTTCTGTGCGAGAGTCTGGAAGTGACTGGTGAGGTTGTGTAGTATATCATCAGCGGCTTTCTCCTTTTCCACCAATTCCTGTAACACTGAAGATGATTCTGTGTCAGCCCGTTCCTGCGCAAAAGTGTTATAGGTCTTCAAAAGTTTGAGCTGGCTCTCTGCAGTATTGCTCAATTCTAATGCTTCATCGACCAGGGGCTGTAACGCATTCTCCAGCAGTGTTACCTTCGTCCTACAGGACTCAATTTCCTGCTGAAGTTCCTTGCTGCGCTTCACTTTAGCCATCTTTTGCATAGGTGGAAGCGTCTTGATTTCTACTCTGACTGCATCTAATTCATCCTGGCGCAACTTGATGGTTTCCTGGATCTTACCTACATCTGGATGGTCCTGTAGGTTCGCCCATGCTTCTATGCTATCTTCCATTAGTTTTGCGACGCTGGCCGCATTATCTGATATCTTTGCTGCTGAAGCCTTGATGTCCCTATGGCGCTGTTCTCGGACCTCTGGTGGAGTCTCGGGATGGATGCACAGTTGAAGTTCTGCGATCTGGTGCTGGTGTTTTGTCTTCATCCTTTCAATCTCGCTGCGAGACTACTGGGAATAGTCTCTCAGCTTAGCGATTCTCTACTCTGGTTCCTCTTCCCCCTGTATGTCGGAGTCAGAAAGACTCCGACATGCCTCGTCCAGTGCTCGCATCAGCGTAGTTGTTTTATTTTCAGCCTATTTCTTCTGTTGTGCTACTTATTCTAGGCGTGCTGCAAAGATTTTTTTTTGTTTGATGGTGTCTTCCAATTGGAGTTGGGACAATTGGTCTCATGCATGGATCTCCTTTGTAATAGCGAGCTGGCAGAGGTGCAATTCTGACATGGACATCTTTGTATAATCGAGCCCTATGGTCATACTCATCTGGGGCCGAGAATCTGTCTCGGGCAGTATTAGAGCTGCACTTGATACCTGGCCTTGGTGATCTCTGGGTGGCCATTGCCTAATATCTTGCTGCATGGGTGCTGTAGTGCTACTTGTCGCAGTACTGTTTGCTGACTTTGCTGCTAACTCTTTTAGCTCCGAAACCCTATTTGCTATACCTGAGAGCCCAGCAAGATGCAATTTCGCAAACTCTGACCATTTTTTAGTAAGCATTCCCGTAGACTGTTCTAGAGCTTGCTCCAGCTCATCCAGCGTTATAGTGGCTTCTTCTTCAATATATTTGTCCTTCGACGCTTTTGACTTTTTGCGGGACTGCGGCTTGGTTACCTCTGCTACTTCTGGTGACTTGCGCTTCGTTGATGGGTTAGGATCTGATATGGTCTTGATCGACTCCTCATCTTGTTCATCCTGTCCGCCATCTTCGACCTGGCCGTCGCCATCCAGCTGCGAATCACTTAGGTCTTCACTATCTTCCAATGGGCTTTGCTGTTGCGCCTGACTGGTACCTACGCCAATATTGGTAGCTGGGGGAACTGGAATAGAGGGTTTTTTTTCTATATATTTCAGCCAGTCAGCCGGCCAGTGCTGAACTATACCCCTGATATCTGGTTCGGTGACTACATATGGTAATTTAAACCATTGATGTTGTGGATCTGCACGGGCTTGAATGAAAACATGATGTATATCGGCACTGAAGTTCGCGGCGCCCTCATATTTAGAGAACAACTCATTGGTAAGCCGTGGTGTTCGCACAATATCATAGTGGATACTCATGGCATAAAAGACGAACACAGTGTTCATCATCTGCTGAGATACCTTATCCGAGGATATCCATAGGGAGGCGTACCTCACTGCCCCTGGCATGCCGGGGTTTAATTCTACAAACTGGGCTTCGGTGGGTTCTTTCCACCCAACTAATGCAATAAGTATTAAAAGCCAGGAATAATGAAAAGGTCTACCTTTTTCCTGTGCGTCGCGGGCATCCTCTAGGAACTCCTTCGTAAGATATGTGGCCCAATTATAAGTATACCCCTCAGCGCAGTTCATAGCAATCCGGATAACCAGAGCAGGTACTTCAGTTGGCCTGCATTTCCGTATGAGTTTGCAGGCTAAGAGTTCAGCTGCAAAGCGAATGGGTTGTTCCTGAATTACGGAAGTGTGATACCCCCGTTTCCCCTTTGTCAGGCCAAACCGCTCTTTCATAGTTTGTGCGAGCTTTTTATCTTCATGTTTGGATGGAAATTCAGTTCCCAGATCAGGTCGTGCCATTGGTAAACCTGTGATCTTATGGATGAGTGCGGCGTCAATAGGAATTTGCTGGTCCCCTATTCATAAATAGCCGTCATGCACTAACGCTAGCAACTGTTTGGCCACTACGATCACATGTATGCCACGACCGAAATGGGGAATATCAAGCATCTTGAGTAGGCCAGCTTTGTCCAGGCTCGCAGCCCACGGTTGTACTTCCAGTAGCGTGACATTATCATCTGGGTACTTGACGTGGTGCAAGTATTCTGCTGGTTCAAACTGTGGAAACTTGCCATGGTCATTTGTGTCATGATCGTTGTACTTAAGCCGATCGATCTTCCCTGTCATGCTTCTGATCAGCTGAACTCCTTGTGGCAGCGAGGGTGTGGTTAATGTGAATTTCTTTGTTCGACAGGGTAATGCGGCACCTGGGCGAACAGGTTGTAGATATGGTGGCCGCGGTGGTGCAATGTTCTCCCTACCTCTGGCCGGGACCTGTGCTGAACTAGTGGGATCCATAGGATGATCTGCTGGTGTTTGCCCTGTTTGCCCCTGCCGGTCTTGGTTGCGCTTGGAGCGAACTTCAGTTCTGGAATTTTTCCTGGCAGACCGTGTCTGCATCGGCCGTGGTGGTGCTGGGTGAGCTTCTTCACAGGGAGCAAAGGCAGGCGGCCGATTAGAGCAGCTTATCAGACCCTTTTGCTCAAATTCTCTTACCAAATCGTCAATCTCTTGTTCTGTTGTCATGGGTTCACTTGTAAATTTTGAAGAAATGCAGAATACAATTTTCCCTAACTTAGGCATCTTCTTATACACGCTAGCAATCAAATCGGGCAGGACGGTGCATTGAAGGCACCAAATATGACGAAAATCTTGTCCAAGCGGAGCTCGATTTTCAATACTGGTCTTAGTACAGGAATTTAAGGAAATTAAAACACTACCACCGCCAAATTGGCTGCTTCCCAACGGTCGTATTTTAAGCCTCGCTGTGGTTGTGGTCTTCGGCAGAATCATGGTGTGAGCTTCGTGACAACAAGCACCCTCGGCACAGTATTGCCCTTCGACCCGTCCTAGGAATGCCGACGACAGGACTGTTAGGTTTGATGGGCTGGCTTCTTGGGTCTGCCCCTTGGTTTGGTATTCAATTCCGTGTCAGAACTCGGCCTCCATATACCAGTTTTGTGCTAGAGGTTCCAAGGTGTGCACGAACTTATGCACCCACTCCTCGTGAGGTATGTTGTCCCATGCTGCATAACTTTGCCTCAAATGTTCCTGAGGGCTATTCTGCCCAATGAACTTACTTCGCACCTCTTGAACTTGGTTTATGAAGCTGAGGCACAGAAATTTCTGGCTGGCTCCCCAACTGGGAGTAGACTTTTTGTGATCGGTCCACCCTGCTGCTATAGATCCTAAGGCTGTCTCCAGAGTCTGCATTCTCTGTGACTGAAGTGTTTGTACAATAAATTCTCCAGGGTCTGTCAACCCAACATAGGTAGGCAACTCTCTAGGCTGCGCACTAAGGCATCTAAGAGACTTAGTGAGTTGCACGCACCTATGGCCATGTAGCTCGTACAGTCGATTCTGCCAATTCTCTAGACCATCGTCTGAATCAGACATGCAGGAGCTATCACATTGCCAATATAGTACGCCATCGGCATCAGGCTCGACATAATCTGCTTCCTGGGCTGTAATGTTGTAGATGTGGTCTAGAGTATCCTGCTCCCCTTCATCTCTGATCGGTTCTGTATATATTTCTCCTTGGGATGGGTCGAGGGGTATGATAACTCGCAGACCATTTCCTTCGAAGGTCATCTGTCTCGTCTTAAGGTTGATGAATGCAGCATTTTCCATGGCCCACTCAATTCCCAAGAGGGGTGGATAAGGGTTGTTGTCATCAATGATCTCAATAACTTCAAAATCTGCTAGAGTGCTTACCCCATCAATATCTATGGGAACACTAAGAACTCTCCCTAGGGGCACAATACTTTGCTGGTTAGCTAATCTCAGTTGTATAGGTGACCAAGCCAGGGAAGGTTTTCCCATTTGTCCCCAGGTCTGCTTGGGTAGGACATTAACTTCTGATCCAAGATCCAAAATGACATCAATCATATCATATTCCCCTATCTGAACATTCAATCTCATTTCCCTCCCCGTTCTTCGGACACGACTAACAGTTTTCTCCTGATCAACTCCTCTCTGAGGGTCTGTGACAGCAAGAAATTTTTGCAGCTCTTTTAAAGCATTCTGATTCCTCAAGAGTTTCATACAACTCTATAAAAAGGAGGAAAGTGTACTTACTTTATCCGTCGAAGCATCTTGCGGCTGCGAGGCTTGTTGAGGTTGCCGCGTAGGTACTGCGGTTGTGTGAGGTTCAACAATATCGCACTGGGCCGCTTTGAATGGTGCTTGGTCTTGCGCAATATTAAGTGCTGGGACTTGCTCAGAGGCATTGCTCGCGCACACCTCGACAGGTTGTTTCTGCGAATGCTGAATGTACGTCGTGGCTCCACTCTGAGTGACCACATTGATGGCTGCGGTAGGTCTCTGCTCAACGGAAATCAACTGAATCTTCTGGGTAGGGCCACTGTTGTTTTCCTGAATCTTTGCTATGAGCTGGGGGCACTATTCAATCACGTGGTCTACTGCACGGCAATACCGACAGGTTGTGGTGGGGTTCCGACAGTCGTGAGCCAAATGGCCAGCTTGGTTACAATTGTAACACACCACCTGGCCTCTACCTCTCCCGAGCATACCACCACGGCTGCGACCTCCAAAGGCACCTCTTCCAGAGGCACCGCCGTGGTAACCATAGCCGTCATTATTCTGGGCTTCATTTTGCACTCGGTAGGTGTCAGAGACGCACTCTCTCATGAGGTCATAGCTACGACACTCCTCTTCATTATGCCCTACTGACTTACAGAACTTGCAGTAGGGATTCTTGGGAACTTGAACATATCGCTGAAGAAGATGGCAGTTTTCAGGGCGATGTTGGCCAGTGGTTTGACAAATCTCACAATATAGAACACCGGGATTGAATTGGTTTGGCGCACCCGTATTTAAGTAGGTTCTGACCACAGGGCACTGGTCCCTATCGTAACCTTCTGTCCGACATTGCGTACACCAGACCTCCTCTCGACTGGTTTTAGCCTTCTTCATATCACGAAGCTCCAGGGCCATTGCGGCTAGCTGCACTTGGATTTGAGCAATACTGGAATCATCTCCGACAGGGGCTATTTCTAGCTTCATTGCAATTTCCAGAGCTTCTTGCTGGTCAGCAACCTTCTGTTGCATGAGCGGAGTTCGTATATGTGGCAATAATGCTACGATAAACCATTCCTTGTGCTGCGCAGGGCTAATGGCAAAGATGACTTGGTCTAGTAGAACTTTGAATCTCTGGTCAAAGTCCCACACAGATTCACCACGCCACTGTTGAATCTCCTTGAGCTCAGTGATGCTCTGCGATTCTGATTTAGGCTTCTTAAATTATTTGGTTATGGCTGCCTTAATCTCATCTAAAGTAGGGTTCTGAGTACTGGAGAATTTCATGAACTAGGTCAAAGCCCGGTCTCGAAAAGAAGTAATGAGCTGTGAGGTTCTCACATCCAGGTCTGTAATATTCTTCGCATTCCATACTGCTTCACATAAAAACCAGAACTGTTCGGGGTCCTCTGATCCCGTGCCTTTGAAGATGGGCAGCTTGATATCATCAGCTAGGTGGGCCATGGCGGTTCTGGGAGGGTTGGGAGGGGGACAGGATGTCGATGGGGGGTACTTTACAGAGGCATATTGACTTGTGGCCGGAATACTTGGACTTGGTTGACTTTCGGACCGCGACGGAATTTCAGGGGTAACAGAGCTTCGCTGCGGGGTGACCGGAGGGTTTCCAAAGGAAGGGTTGTCTTCCGGGTCTGAGTCTTCAGAATTGTTAGGGGACGGTGCGGTATCCTGGCCTAAGGAGTAGGACTCAAAATCTCGTTTATACCCTTTTCTACTTCACGGCAAACTACCCACGGTCCTTGGAAAAATTGGTGCTCGGCGTCACTAAAGGAAGTGCCCGTGTCGATGGAAAACTCCGTCACAAAGGCCTCAAGGGTCCGTGTGGTCCAGAAGTCAACTGCTCGGGAGATCTTGTTGTTCACACTTTGTACTATATTAACTCTTGCGGGGGTCCAAACAGAAATCCGCCCCTCGCGAAAGTTTGTTCGCTTCTCAGCTAACCTGGACAACCACTGGTGCAACTCTATGTGGATACTACCAAAGAAAATTTCATAAGCATCACAAAAAACATACCTCTGTAAAAAGTCACGTGCACTATGACACGGATTTGTGTTCTCTTTCTCAGCAAATTTCAGATAAGTCTCATCAAGCCAATCCCCGATTTCCTTCGCAGAGGGCCTCCAGAACATAGCCCTTGAGGTACGACGTAAACCCCTCTTGAGCAGATACTAAGTTCAACCGGCAACGGAACCAATTTGTTGGGAAATAGGGCAGACCCGGGTTTAATCCTTTTATGTCACACCAACAAAAGACCCACCGTGTTGGCCCTTTCGGCAACAACCTGCGCGCAGGTTGCAGTATCACCTGAAACAGCAATGGGGTGCCGTAGAATCAAGTTTCTGCAAGCAGAGAGGGATATTACTGTACCTTAGCCTTTAATAAAATTATTAATCAACAATTACACAGCTTTGTCATTCACTTATATACAACTTCGCAGATAGATAAACAACCGTGACTTGCTTAACCCACTACAAGGAATTCACAGCGAAGCTTGTTATTAGCAGTGATCTAAGTTATCAAATGTATACAATTATTAATGCATAAAAATAACAGAAAGAGAAACAACACAAGAAACCACAACACCAGATATAACGTGGTTCACCCCCAGTGTAGGGGCTACATCCACAAACTGTGTTTTATTCAACTTGCTACAAAACCACAATTTGATCTGCGCACTCAGCTGCAAATCCCTTCAGTCCTTAACAACCGCGCACACAGCAGCAGGCCTCTGCGCACACAGCTGCAGATCTTTCCTTAATCTTCTTACAAAACCCTCTGCGCACACAGCTGCAGAGGTTGTCCATGCACATAGCTAGGACTTAACATTTCCTTACATAATCAACCTTAGCTTCGCCTTTCTTTTCTTTACATCAAAAAGCCTAACTTTTTCTTATTTACAAAAATGCCTATTTAAACATCGCGCGATTACAAAACCATGGCTTCAAACCATGGGCACCCAAAAACCTAAACCCTGGATTTAAACCAAGGGTTTATTACAAAAAGGGGTTCTGACTTACCCCGAAACCCCTAAGACTATTTTGACCCATAACTCTGCTTACAAACAACCGCGGAGTTACCAAAACTAATAATCCTTAGGGTACGCGTCCCAACACCCTCATGTACCACCCGTTGCATCAGGAGGTCATGCTCATACTTCTAGGGGTCATATTCCTACTTCCAGAATGTATATTCCTACTTATGGAGCGTATGTTCCTACATATGGAGTGTCCTATGGGACATCTCATGCGATGACTTATGGGACGCAGTATGGATAGAGTTCTTCACCTTATGGGGGCGGCTATCAACAACCTACTTACTCTCCTAATTACGGCTTCGTAGCTCCTACTAGTCAAGGTCCACCACACTATGGTGTTTCCACACCACCTTATACGGGTCATACAGGAGGAGGGTACTATGGCCAAGGCCATGGTGGTACTCAGACCTATATGAATCAGGGAGCGGTCCATCGACCTAATCATCCTAGGCTCCCTTTCCTCACGACACTCAGTCTTCCTGACTTATCGAGATCAATGAACGATCCGGTAGCTCATGACCCGGCTTGGCCGGCTATCCCTACCAAGCTTCCTTCGGACATACCTAAGTTTGAGGGAAAACCAGGAGAGGATCTGAGCCAACACGTTACTACATTTCACCTATGGTGCTCTTTGAATTCCTTACATCAGGACTCAATCCGTTTGAGGCTATTTCAATGCACCCTTACCGGGCCTGCTGTGAAATGGTATATAGAGTTACCTAGGGGAGCTTTCGCTTTGTTCGATGACCTTGCGATGAATTTTATTAATCACTTCCAGCTACCAGTACATTATGACATCGGTATTGAACTCTCGTCGACATTTCGGCAAGATAAAGCCACACATATCTCTGATCATATTCAAGAGTGGCGTAGACGGAAGAGGTTAATTAAATATTTTATACCGCCAGAGTTCCTCCTTGAGTGGTTACTCAAGTCGTTAGTGCCGTATATAGTGAAGGATGTTTCCACATCTGGAGTGTAGAATGAGGAACAAGCGATTTTTAGGGCTCAGGAACTGGACTTGATCTCTGCTCAGTTCGGTTTGTTATATGAGATTATTCCAAATGCTCTGCGTTCCAGTTTCGACCCCAAAGTCAAACCTGGACCACATGCCGATGGAATTGTGGGTTGTGCAAGTGCAAAACCTGTGGATTCGATTGCAAAAAAACTTAGCCAATTGTCAATCAACTAGTCTTCTTCAGGACAAGCTACGGCTTCATCTCAACCCGCCCAAACGACGAGTGTACTTTCTGTGCAATCGTCGGACCAGAAGGGTAACCAGCAGCCCGGACAGAATAGAAAAAAGGGTAAAAATAATTGTAAGGGTGGGAATAAGAATAAGAATGCTAATAGTAATGACAAGAACAGCCGAAATGCTGCGGGGGGACAAGCAAGCTAAACGTAAGGTTAAGTTCCCTTGCAAGTTATGTAAGGATGATCACCCCACTTACTTGTGCCCTCGTATTGAGGAAGCTTCAAGATTCTTGGCACAGGGCCCAGCTGTGCTAACTAACCCTTTACCGCATAATCAAAATATGAACTCGAAGTCCCATGACTAGTCTGGTGATGCTCATGATTCGCCATAGGGTAGTGGTCGTGGGTGCATTAACATGGTTCGTGCTGCGAAAGTTGTGACCCGTGTGAAAGATTATGGTTCGTCACAATCCAGCCCAGGAAAAGAGCCTGATCCACCATGGTCCCCTTTACGTATTGAGAAACCTATGGATAAACCTGAGGCTGCACCTCACATTCCTAAGGGATTCCTTAAGCGCTCTGGGCATAATCCAAATGCCCGAGCCGCCCAAAAATATTCAATTGTCGAGGACTTGGACCAAACTCCTTGTGCGATGTCTGCTTTGGAAGTGCTTCAGAGTTGTCCTTTGCAAAGGAAGGTGTTTCTTTCTCCCCTTGGTGTGAATGATGATGATTCTTCTTCAGTGATCAAATTTGAAACCGGAGGACTTCAACCTTGCTTGCCCTACTATGTGTCTCTTTTGATTCATGTAGAATGTCTCAATATGACTGTCAAACGCACTGTGATTGACGAGGGCGTTGTTTCTTCTGTGATGTATTTATCCTGTTGGAAGGGTCTGGGTTATCTTGAGCTGTCTAAATCAGAGACCATGTTAACTGCATTCGATGGGAGATCTTTTAGCTCGCACGACATCCTTCCTTCCCTTAAAGTCCGTTTGGGAGGGAATACCGTTGCGATAGAGGTTGATGTGGTTGATGCACCCCTTGACTACAATCTCTTGCTGGGTAGGAACTGGATGTACAGTATGTAAGCCGTTGCTTCTTCCTTGTTCCATGTCGTCTGCTTTCCACATAACAGGAAGATCGTAATGATTGATCAAACAACATTCAAGAATCCATCTGTTATCGCATCTTTGGGAGCTTCGATCCCAATCGTTGAGCACTCTCAGCCGGAAACTGGGAGTGTGGGTGTAGGCATGTATCCATCCCTCATGGGAATCTTTAGTTGTCCTGCATCGATCCTTATGATAGGATCTAGTTCTGATGAGGCTTCGAGCACTAGTTATGATAAGATCGGTAACTTTTTGCACAAGTCATATGGAAGATTCTTGGATTCTTCCTGTACCAAGTACTTCGAGTGAGCCTGTCGTGACGGACGTCCCGTTACCTGTATCTATGATAGCTTATCAAGCTAATCTCAAGTGTGTTGTAGAGCCTAGTCCTTCCTCTTTGCGGACGGAGGAGGAAGACCCTTATGTGCTGCCGGCATGGGCAGTACGGTCTTCTCACGTGCATGACTGCCTTGATATAGTTTTCCCTTAAGATGAAGCGATTATTGAGGCCATGTCGGGAGTTGAGCCACCATGGGAGGAACTCCATCATAGATCGTACTTTCTTCTAGAGCTTGACCACTTGGAGCATGAGGATTTTAGGGTGGTTCTTAGTCAGAGAGTTGGTAGTCCTGCGGTGCCATTAAGCTCTCCTGGTACGATGGCTGATGGAAACATGGAAAACATATCTTCAATGATTCCTATAAACATCTCTCGCAATCCTGGCACGATAGAGAATGTATATATTGGGGTGGAATGTTCCCATGCTGAGATTCTTTAATACATGATCTATTTAAGGAATTCCATGATATTTTTGCTTGGTCTTACGACGAGATGCCAGGTATTGACCCTTGTATTGTCGAGCATGAGATTAATACTTATCCCAATGTTAAGCTTGTTCGACAATGTTTACGTGTAGTGAATCCCATGAAATCACCCGCGATTAAGGCAGAGATAGAGAAGCTATTGAAAGCCGGTTCCATCTATCCCGTTCCCTTGACTGAGTGGGTCTCAAACCCCGTTTCAGTTGATAAGAACCAGGGAGCGATCCGCATATGTACTAATTTCCGCGATTTAAATCGTGCCTTTCCTAAGGACAATTTCCCCACACCATTTATTGATCAGATTTTGGATGAGTGTGCGGGTAGCGAGGTGTTCTCCTTCATGGATGGATTTTTCAGATATCATCAGAAACAGATTAAACCTGAGGACCAACATAAGACTGCATCTATTTGTCCTTGGGGAACGTTTGCATATCGAAAAATGCCTTTCGGCCTTAAAAACACTGGAGCTACATTTCAGTGGGCAATGACCTTGATCTTCCACGATCTCAAGTCCATTATCGAAGTATTTTTGGATGACCTTGCTGCTCATTCTCGCATGAGAATGTATCATCCCTATCACTTGAGATTGGTATTCAAAAGATGACGGCACTATTCGGTTAGATTAAATCCTCATAAGTGCATCTTTTGTGTGAAGTCAGGGCATTTGTTAGGATTCATCGTTTCTAAAGAGGGTATAAGAGTCGACCCTTTGAAGGTTGAGGCAATACTTCAATTGTCTCCCCCGAAGAATATTCATCATCTTCAGTGTTTACAAGGCATGGAAAACTTCGTACGAAGATTTGTTGTCAATTTTTCCAATTTGACTAGAGGATTCATGCGTCTCTTAAAGAAGGACACCCCCTTTTATTGGGATGAGTGAGCCCAGGAGTCCTTCGATGCACTCAAGCGAGCCCTAGCATCGGCCCCGGTGATTAGTCCCCCAGACTATAGCCGTGATTTTCTATTATATGTGGCCGCGTCATTGGAGACGATTGATATGGTTTTGGTTCAAGAGGATGAGGAGCTCCAAGAGCATGTCATATATTATTTGAGCCGAAACCTTGTTGACACAGAGATTTGTTATTCTCATGTCGAGAAGCTTGCTTTAGCTACGATACATGCGGTGCAACGTTTGAGACATTATATTCTCCTTCGCCAGACCTTGGTTGTAGCCCATGTCAATCCGTTTCAATTCGTCCTCTCCCGATGGATGATTGGGGTAAAATATAATAAATGGATTGTCATTCTGCAAGAATTCGATCTCGAGTTTGCTTTGGCAAAATCGAAGAAGTCTTTAATTTTTGCAGAGCTTATATCGGATTTCCCAAGCGAGGCCGAGGAGTTGGTTTGTGAAGATACGTTTGTCGATGAGCATATCTTCTTAATCTCAATGTTAGACCCTTGGTATGGGGATATCATAATATATTTACAAACATTGAAGACCCCTACTCACCTCTCGTGAGATGAACGACGACGATTACATCACGTCTCTAAGAACTATCTCATAGTGGATAACAACTTATACTGTCGTGGGGTAGATTCCATTTTAAGACGTTGTTTAACTCATGATGAGGCTGAGGTAGTGCTGAATGATTTCCATGGAGGGGTGTGTGGTGGTCATTTATCTGGGCTTTCTACTGCTCAAAATATTTTGAGAGCGGGTTATTTTTGGCCATCGATCTTTAAGGATTGTGTTGATGCAGTCAAGAGGTGCCACCCTTGCTAGGTGTTTGCACATAATATGCACTCGAAACCTGCTCCATTACATCCCAGTATCACCGCCGATCCCTTCACTAAGTGGGGGCTCAATTTTATGGATTGCAACCTAGCTTCAGCTGGGGGGCACCATCATATTATAGTGGCTATTGATTACTTCATGAAATGGGCTGAGGCTATGCCTACAGTAAAATATGACGGTGAGACAGCTGCTCATTTTGTGTTTAACCAAATCATTACTCGGTTCGGGATTCCAAAAGAGCTTGTCACTGACCATGGCTCGCACTTTCAGAACTGTGTGATGGAAGAGTTGGAATCCAAGTTAGGGTATAAGCAAGAGCATTCCTCTTCTTATTACCCTAAAGTGAATGGACAGGTAGAGGCAGTGAATAAATCACTTAAATCCATTCTCCAACGAGCCATCGCACAGGGAAAGAATAATTGGCACATCATGTTATATCCTGCTTTGTGGGCATATCGAACCGTTGTTAAGACTGCCACTGGTTTTTCTCCATATCAACTTGTACATGGAGTGGAGTCGATATTGCCAGTTGAATGCGAGATTCCTTATTTGAAGTTAGCTGTAGAACTCTTACCGGACACTTCCCCATTGGAGTAGCATTTGGTTCATCTTGAGCAACTTGATGAGAAGCATCGGGATGCCTTGGTGGATCTAGAAGTCAATAAGCATCGTGCAAAGATCCAGTACGATAAGTCTGTCCATCCAAGGAGGTTTAGTGAAGGTGACTTGGTCCTTTTGTGGGATCAACCGAAAGAACCCTTGGGGGCAGGGAAATTTAATCCTATGTGGCAGGGTCCTTACGTGGTCAAGCGTGTGTTAGAGAAGGGTGCATATGAGTTAGTGGATTATGAAGGAACGGCCTTGGCGGAGCCTAGAAATGGGCTCTATCTTAAAAAATACTATGCATAATTGTCAGCCAGGGCTGCTTATTGTATATTATTGTACAATTTTTCATAGTTAGGTCTTTTTCTTATCGCGATCGGGTTTGTGATTGGTTTCTGTTTCTTTTGGCAGATGTCAATGGAATCTTCCACCTACATAGGATTCGCGGATGGTGTGAGCCGTCACACTCAACACTCAGCCTCTGCAGCTTGGGTGATTTACACCCCTATGGGTCAGGTATTGTCTTCAGGAGGCATATGTCTACGGCCATATTCCAACAATGTTGCTGAATATAGTGTTGTTATTGAGCTTCTACGGGATGCCATTTCACATGGCGTTCTCTCTCTTTAGGTACATCCTGATTCGGAGTTTGTAGTGTCACAGCTTAATAGTTTGTACCATGTTAGAGATCCGACGTTATTGAGAAGATTCTTACGTGTGATATTGTTAGAACGACAATTTGACAACATAACATATATACATATTCCAAGAAATAATAATCAAGTTGCTAAATCATATGATAACTACGTGTTAGATTGGCGTTTGTTTCATTCATAATAAATTAATCACAAACACAATTTTTACACTTGTAAATAAATAAATTGATCACCATAAAAACTTTTTATACAAAAACAAAAATGTGGTAATACATAGTGTCATAATACAAAATTGGGGCTCTCGAGCCACCAACATATAATACACGGTACTACAAAATGTATATAATCCCAGGTGTCTAATCCTGTGGAGGAGGAGGAGGGTTGTGATCATGGAAAGTCACTACAGCTCTAGCTAGCCGTCGGAATAATCGCACCCATGCATGTGGTACACCCACCACCTAACGCTGCATAGCCTGAGGCAAGTCCTCGACTTGCGCCATGGGAATCCTATGTGTCAGTCTCACAAAATTGGTATGAATGCTCTGGAGCGTCCGCTCTGCATCCACACCCGTGATGTCATCTCCTCTTCCCCTTCGTCTATGATGTGGGAAGCCTTCTGGCCACCGTGGTCCCACATCTGCACATAAATGGTAGATGTCATTATGTATTGTCACGCAAAAATATGTCTTTTTGATTCCATATAATCAAGAAAACACAAAAAAATTTAAATAACTCAAAAAATTCAAAAAGATAGGGTCGAGATTCGTTACCTATATCGCCATATGCCAATCCTACTGGTAGCGGCATGTCCGAGTCCCCCTGGAAATATATCCCTGCATAGGGGTAGTCATCGATGGCAACTATCTATCGTCGCCACCATGGAAAGAAGTCAGCTAGATATGGGTTGGCCACGCTACCACCCCCCAGTCTACGCATAGCATCTGCCCAATGCCGTTGGGACGGATCTTGAACCCCGTGAAGAGGAACGCCCACTATGGGGCTCAATCCTGGAACACGCTCGAAGAAAAATGTCCTCAAAATAATGCTGAACCTGAAGTTCCACACTCTACCTGCCTTACACTCACTGAGCTGATGTTTCATGTTGCTCAGTAGTGTAGTGCTCCAGTCATAAATCGTGGGTCTCATGCACTCCACTGCATAGAACATCATAGGCCGCGAGGCCTGGTGGAGTGATGCCAAGCCTGTTATCTTACCCAATGTCAATAGTATGGCCTTTAGGCCCAGCACCTGTATAGTGTTGGTAGGGACCTGACTCCCCACCTTCTTTGTGTTTGGATAGTAGTACACTGCAATGTACTCGTCGATAGTCAGGCCACCTCCTGGCCCACCACGAGAACGAAGGTTCACCACTTCCCCTCGTCTAGAAAGCCCTATAATGAAGTATATGTCCTCTACCTCTATAGTGAGGGACATCCCATCTATCTGGAAGGACTCCGAGTCTGGATCCCAGTAATCCACCAGCATCTGCAGTAGTCTTGGTTTAGCTCTCAAGCCACCAAGACACGAAAACTTATAGAGTCCACATGCACGTAGAGCCTGTTGAGCCATTAAATTGGCCCTTACTGCTTCCTCTACCTCACCATGTTCACGCTCTCTCCATTCTAGGACCATCCTGCACAAGAAATTGCCAATTTACCCATTATATTATCGAAAAAATCTTATGCGCCACCTCATACGCAATTGTTTTCAAAACAACCGCGTATGTACGTGGGTTTGAGGCCCTTTTCCACGTATGTCCATCCCTATACACAGAAAAACCCTCGATTTCCATGTGGGCCGCAGCGCCTATTTTAGTTGGGCCTAGAAACCTGAATTAACCATGGAATTTGACAAAATTTGTATCAAAATGAAAGAGAAGAGCATGGGTAAATACCTGGAAGAAATGGTAGTGGATTCTGCTGGCTGGATCTCCTGGAATTTGCTGTTGAAAATATCAAATCAAATGGGTAAAAGTTTCAAATGTTTTATAATATTTTGAACTATTTACTATTTTCAACAGCTCAGGTATCATGTCTAAACTGGCATATAGGTTAGGTTTCATCATCGTTTGCATTTTGCATGACCTTATGACCATCTCATCAGGACCATAGGTATGAACCCACTCTATTATGTCACGGAACCTTCTTGCTGCTTTAGAAGTGGCATGATATGAGTGGTAGAGCTTCACCTTACATGGGTACCCTAGTTAGTGATTTATTTGCATTTGGTGCCCATGTTGACGTTTTCTCCTTTAGGGTGTGGGATTCTGTTGTATAGTACTACAATGACATTTTGCAAGAGCCTCATACTCCTCTTGATCTTTTGCTGGCCTATATCCCTCAGGACTCCCTCATGTCAAGTTGTGAATGCATTATCATGAGCTTTTCCTGCCTTATTGAGCTTTATGCCGGCTTCCCTGACATTGCATTTCAGCCATTGTTAGGAACCCATGTCAATCCTTCTCTTTACCGTGTTAGTATATTGTTTTTGGATGCATATGCTTTGTAAGTCGTCCCATAGTAATTGTTGATCCATAGTTTGTGTTATTGTTGTTGGGCACATATACTTTGTAAGCCGCCTGTAGTATTTGTTGATCCATAGTTTATATTGGCCCATGGTTTTGACCCATAGTATTGGCGCCTATTTTTAATATATAAGTGTGTGTTGAGGCCAAGGAAGGCATGGCACCGTGAAGTTATTTTGTATTGAGCTTGCTCAAAGGAGGTTGGCCCCTCGAAGTGGCCTGCGATTAATATAAAAGTGATTTTGATTTCTGCTGCTATATCGTGTATTTTGATTAATTATTTGCTGCAGGGTCCTCACATCTGGTATCAGAGCACTTTCTTGGGCTCGTTGGGTGAAATTTCTGCCCAAATTTTTTTTTCGCTTCTGTTGCAGGTTCGGATCTGGGAATAATCTCTATCTAATTAACTGTGGGAAGTACTTGGGCATAAACCCTAAAACGCATTGTGAGGAGTACCACAGGAACCCCAAAGTAGCTGGCCCATTAAGAGGACCTGGCAGCGAAAAGGGCAATGACCCCTACCTGATTGATTAGTTCCCACCTGTGAGGTAAACCAAGAGCTGTCGTTTGTGGCCAAGTGGTTATCATTTTTACCTGAGCCATGGAGTGAGGGGTACTACCCCAATACGCAAGCCGTCAGACAGCATTGGTGGCCGAGTGAATCCCTTGAACCGATAGGAAGCCGCACATACCTGGGGTCCATATATATTTTCAGTTGCACAATCGTAGATTTCCTCTGTCCAGAACTGTTGTTGGTCAGTTCCGCACCGTTGCAGCTCCATTTGTTGCTGATCACTTCCGCGTCGTTGCAGATGCCACTGTTTCTGATCACTTTCGCGCTGTTGCAGATCCCTTCCTGGAAAAAAAAAAAAAAGCGAGTATAAAATTCTATTTTTTGGCCATATCTCCTTGGTTTCAACTCTGTTTTCCCTGAAACTTCACTGACACCTTTGCAATTCCATTCTGCATATTTCATTCCTGAAGACCCTATCCCAAATTCCACTTCCCAAGACCCGAAATCCCACATTTGTCTATTTTTAGGGTTTGCCATAAATCCTTCGATTTTCACCCAAACACCTTTAAATTTTGCCACCGTATTCCTTTCCTCATTCTGCTTCTTTGTCCCTCTCTACCAAATTTTCTCATTCTTTCACCCCGCTCCTAAAATCCCCATTTTTTGCTTCCTTGTCCTTTCGACAATGTCCAAAACTTACTCAAACCCACATTACCCTTCCGATTTTTTCTCAAATCCAGATTTTCCTCTACTGAAACAGTTTCTGTTTTTGTTTTTCTACCCACTCCCCCCCCCAAAAAAAAATAAATAAAATAAAACTCCTGGTTATGGTTGCCAACCGCACAAGCGCAAAAACCATGGAGGAAGCACTTGCAGCCATGCAAGCCAAACTCCAGGAACTTGATGAAAAATTTCCCGGTCTCCATCTTGAGCATTCAGCTATGAACACCAGACGACAGTCCGAGTCTTCATCAGACAATGGGTTCTCTTCTTCCAGCAATTTTCACGGTTCGAAGCTAGAATTTCCTCGCTTCAATGGTATTGATTCAACTGGATGGATCTATCGTGCAGAAAAATATTTCAGCCTTCATAATACTTTTGATTTCAACAAAGTTCCACTTGCCTACTTTCATTTGGAACATGAAGCTCTTCAATGGTATCGTTGGTACATCAAGGCTCATGAAGAGCCAAACTGGCCTGATTTTTTCCAGCTCCTTTTGCAACGATTTGGTCCTAGTGCTTTTGATGACTTCATAGGAGCCCTCACTAAACTTCACCAAATTGGCACTGTGAAAGAGTATCAAACTGAATTTGAGAAACTAGCTAATCACGCTGAAGGATTACCTGATGACTTCTACCGGAGTTGTTTTATCAGTGGTCTAAAGGATGCAATTCACTCTAAGGTCAAAATGTTCAGTCCCAACACAATGATGGAAGCCCTGGGGTTGGCTAAGTTGGTAGAAGACAAGCTGGCAGCCCAACAGCGCTCCAAATCCTCTTTTGTTCCCTTCCAAAATATGGGTTCTCAACGACCTCCCATTCCGCCCGCTCCTCGCTCCCCTCCAATCAAGCATTTGTCTGAAACAGAGATGCAAGCATGCAGAGTAAAAGGGCTTTGTTATAATTGTGATGAGAAATTCAATCAGGGACATCAACGTGTTCAACAAAAGCTCTATCTCTTGGATGTGGATTCTCCACCTACCTCTGAAATTAGTGAAGAAGCTCCTGATACAATGGATGCTCTGGTTGACATTCAGGAGCCTCCTACTAACCCTCCATCTCCGGACGACCAGCCCGAGATATCCCTCCACGCTTTAGCCG
>LPNX010414918.1:0-13579 GCA_001517045.1 Pseudotsuga menziesii | reverse complement strand
TTACCGTGTTAGTATATTGTTGTTGGACGCATATGCTTTGTAAGTCGTCCCATAGTAATTGTTGATCCATAGTTTGTGTTATTGTTGTTGGGCGCATATACTTTGTAAGCCGCATGTAATATTTATTGATCCATAGTTTATATTGGCCCATGGTTTTGACCCATAGTATTGGCGCATGGTTTTGATCCATAGTTTATATTGGCCCATGCTTTTTACCCATAGTATTGGTGCCTATTTTTAGTATATAAGTGTGTGTTGAGGCCAAGGATGGCACCGTGAAGTTATTTTGTATTGAGCTTGCTCAAAGGAGGTTGCCCCCTCGAAGTGGCCTGCGATTAATATAAAAGTGATTTTGAGTTCTGATGCTATATCGTGTATTTTGATTAATTATTTGCTGCAGGGTTCTCACAGCCATATAGCTCGAGCTTGTCTCATGTCTAGCCATGCAACGCCATTTTTATATCCTTCGCAGCTTGTTTCCCTTTTTATCGGGAGGGGATTTTCCCCCAAGTGTCGATATCCTACACATGTATCCTTGCATTGAGCATAGGTATGTTCCACTGCTTGGAACTAGTTTGTTTGCCTTTATGACACTCATCTCCTCCTAGTATGTAACTATAAAGCTATTTTATTCTTTTTTCAAGCTTTTTAAATAACTGAAAAAGTTAAAAAAATCAAAAAGCCGGACAAGGAAATATGTTATCTGTGGCAGCTGTCGAGTCGTGTCTCCTTCGAACAGAGCACTGTATATCACATCCATTGGTTGGGTTATAGTTTGACTTTAGGAGTTGTACTTGTTTATCTGAGTTTATCTCCACCGACTGCTTAAGCTTCCAGTCCTTATGGAGCCTCTGTCGATGCCTCCTGTGTTGCAGAGATGTCCCAGTCACCATACACCGTTATGCTCTGTGCTTCCTTTATTCAGTCACCATACACCGTTATGCTCTTGTTCGAAGGAAGCTGAAACCTGTGTCGGCCATTCCTCAGTTATCTTGACTTTGCATGTCGGCCATTCTCGGTACAGTTACTGGTTCGTGAACCTTATGATCGAGTTCTTCCACATTATACAGCTTTGTTGAGTACCTCGTGTTGGATGATGGGGGATGCCTTAATTCCCTCCTTCCAGCGGATTTCATCCCATCGACTTCAGATCATTTATTCTAGGATTGGAATCTAGATTCATTTTGAGTTCCTTGAGACTTGCAGTCATCAGTGGCAGGTTCTCTCGCTATCGACAGTCTTTGGGAATACATCAATGTCCCCTGATCGATGGATCCTCTCAAGTGTTCGACCTAAACACATGTATTCACACTTGTTAGTTTGCACTCTAGTACCTTGATTCCCATTTTCATTATCGGTGGGTAATCTCACATCTGTTAACGATATACATCAATGACCGGTAATTAGACGATGGACTACTATGTTCAACCTCGACACCTCTATTCGCATAGTAGGACATGTACTCGTAGCAGTTTGTGTAGAAGACTTTCCAGATTGGTGGCATCTCTTATATGCTACCTCCTTGATCGTGCCAATGTTCATGAGATATCAGCTCTCGTGACTTGATCCAGTATATGTCAAGCATTTCCAGCCACTATGGAGATCTTGATCTGTTATATAACTTCAGCCATTATGGAGATTATGGTCCTTTGTATATCTTCATCATGGATATTCTGATCGATGTATATTGTATGTGGCGATGAACACTTATTTGATGTATTGTATCATGCCTATTCATGGCCATTGTACTCTTATGTATCCGGGACTGCTATATGTATTTGCAGTTATGTTCAGAGTTGTATTATTGTACTATGTTGATTGGGTGGCTGGTCGTCCATTTGGGATCCTTCATCACTCCACTTCTGGGATGGACTTATAATGTATTTCGGCCATCATATGACCCCTCTGACCTCACACATTAGGGGGCATCTGTTATAGCTGATTTCACCACTCCAGATGAATCACACTTTGTATGGCCTTCCCCTGTCCCGTTGTAGACTCCTTAGACCCCATGGACCATATTTTGTCCTTTGATGTTTCCTTGACCATCCCTAAAAACATGTGAAAATCCATATACATTACTTTTAAACCCTTAATTGCGTACATACTCAGGTTTGACCTATAAAACCGCGTACATCGGGATGTGTACAAAAATCCAAATCCTTTTGGAGTTTTCCTTGACATGGATCCGACTCACTCGACTCCTAGCCTTCCCTATGCCTTGAGATCGCTCGGATTCGACCTTTCATTACCCCTTTGAAAAGCTATATAAGGAACTCTATGGTACATTGAAGGAATAGGAGAGAATTGAGAGCAAAGAAACTATAGTCCATTGTTGACGGAACTTATGCTTGAGTCTGCATCCCTTTGTCCCTTGGAGCAATAGTGTGTTCTTCCCAAGCTTGCCTTTTTCTTGTAAGCTTGCTATCAAGAGATGGAGGATTGAAGTGGTGGAGGCCCAAATGGGGGATTTAGTTTCTCTAGTTCGCAGACATGCCGTTAGAGGTTGTATATTGTAATCTCTGATTTTTATTAATAGAAATATCTTTTCCTGTCCAATAATGTGTGTTTGAATGAATATGTTATCCATTGGATTATGTCAAATTCTTATACATTATTGATTATATATGCTAGAATAGATATAACGCCATGATATATAGAATGCTTGTATTGTTTACTTGATGTTGAGAAACTAATCTATCAATTCAAGATGAAGTTGGAAAGCTCAATGAGGATCTACTTCAATCGTCTGGAATAAGGTACGAGGTCTGATCCTTTACTGTTAGACATTTACTTTCTATTGCATATTGGAAAATATTGATTTCTAGAGTCAAGTTGTTTGTTGTGGTAACCCAAGCCATAGGAATTTCTCTCCGTAACACTAGGGTTCAAGAAGATTGACATTAGCAGAGATGTAACATTTGACCAAGATTCAGCCTACATCGAATCTAGGAAGAGACCAGATGAAGAACCTGAAGAAACAAGAGCACCCAAAATTCATGACACAACCATGAACGAAGAAATTCAAGAAGAAGATTGAGAATTTGAAGAACCTCAAGAATCTGTAGATCCACTTCAAGAGAAGAATCCTCATAAGAGGGAACCTGCTTGGGTATGTGAAATTATCCAAGGTGCAAAAAGATATGGAGCTTCAGAAGAAACACCTAGAGGAAGAAAGAGAACTAGCTCTTGCTCCAGTTATGTAGCCTTGCTATGTGACTTTATTGATAAAGAACCTTCCAACTATGAAGCAGCGGCAGAAAGGAAAGAATGGAAGGAGGCTATGATCTAAGAGTATCAATCGATCATGAAGAATGACGTTTGGGATGTTGTCCCAAGACCAGAAGGGAAGTCCATTGTAACTTCCAAATGGATCTACAAGATCAAGCATGTTGCAGATGGCAGCATCGAGAAATATAAAGCAAGATTCGTGGCTTGTGGTTTCTCCCAGAAAGAAGGAACAGATTATGAAGAAACCTTTGCACCTGTAGCCACATACATTTCCATCGGATCAGTACTTGCTCTGGCTGTAGTGATGAAATGGAAGATACACCAGATGGATGTCAAGACTACTTTCTTGAATTGTGTAGTAGAAGAGGAAGTGTATGTGGAATAGACACTTGGTTTTGAGACACATGACATGGAGTCTCATGTGTATAAATTGAACAAAGCCCTGTACGATTTGAAACAGGCACCCAGGACATGGTACGACAGAATTGATGGTTTCCTATCCAGTTTGGGCTTTACCAAGAGTAAAGCAGATTCCAACCTTTACTACAAGCTTGATGATGGCAATCCAATGATACTCCTACTGTATGTGGATGTTCTATTTGTAACAGGTATAGATGGGTTGATTGTTGATAAGAAGAGGAAAGTTGTTGCCAAGTTTGAAATGAAATACTAGGGTATGATTCACTATTTCTTACGCATGGAGGTGTGGCAGAATGTGGATGGGATATTCCTTGGACAAGGAAAGTATGCAGTAGAGATTCTGAAAAGATTCAGGATGATGGATTGCAAGGCCATAACCACACCTATGGCATCGAACCTTAAGCTATTGAGTGATGCTTCATTAGAAGCAGTTGATGCTACGATGTATCGTGAGATGATTGGGTCCTTGATGTACCTGACGAACATGAGACCAGATATTTGCTTTGCTGTGAACACCTTGAGCTAGTTCCTGACAGATCCAATACATGTTCACTTGATTGCTGCAAAGCATATTCTGGGGTACCTAAAGTGTACAGTTGATTATGGGCTCAAGTATGAGGCAAATCAGAAGATTAACCTAGAGGGATTGGGCAGGTAGTGCCATCGATAGGAAGAGCACTTCAGGATGCTGCTTCAGTATGGGATCAGGTGTGATCTCTTGGTTTAGCAGGAAGCAGTCCTGTGTGGCAGTGAGTACAGATGAAGTAGAATATGTTGCAGCTTGTTCACCTAGTTGCGAGGCAGTGTGTCTGAGAAAGCTACTATATGATTTATTTGATCTCCAGTTGGATGCTACTTGTATATATTGTGACAACCAAAGTTGTGTGAAGTTGTCAGAGAACCCAGTGTTCCATGACAAGTCGAAGCATATCGAGATCAAGTATCACTATATCAGGGATAGGGTGCAAAGAGGAGCAATAAAGCTCCAGTATGTTGTGACAGATGAACAGATAGCTAATATGTTGACAAAGCCATTGGCTAGAGTGAAGTTTCAGTACTTCAGGGAGAATCTTGATGTTCTCCAGATCGAGGTTCCCTCCAAGGGGAGATGATGAGACCTAGAGCCATTCTGACATGGTGAGAGGATTAGGTTCCTTCCATGGTCAGATGTAAGGGCTGAGACATTCTATCATGGTGAGAGGATTTGGTTCCTTCCATGTCATATGTCATTGCTGAGCCATTCTGATGTGACTGTAGGAATGGTTCCTACATGATCAGATGTAAGGGTTGAATGCCATTCTTGGAATGGAGGCACTTGGTCAATTACTGGGAATACTTAGTCTAGGACTGAGGGCCATTCTGATATGACTGTAGGATGTAGTCTTACATGATCATATGTGAGCGCATGGCCATTCTGATGTGATTGAGGGATGTGTTTCCACTTGATCAGATATAAGGGCTACTGCCATTCTCTAGGAGAATGGAGGCACCTGGTCAGTTACCAGGAATCCTCAGTCTGGGATTGAGAGCCATTTCGATGCGATGTGCTTACACATGGTCAAATGTAAG
Source organism: Pseudotsuga menziesii (assembly GCA_001517045.1). Lineage (NCBI taxonomy): Eukaryota > Viridiplantae > Streptophyta > Pinopsida > Pinales > Pinaceae > Pseudotsuga > Pseudotsuga menziesii. Next base: position 8,359 of record LPNX010414918.1, on the reverse strand, counting down.
TGTACAGCCTTTATGACAAGATGAGGTTGGATGTAAGTGCTGAGTCATTCTGGCGTGATGTGTTTACACATGGTCAGATGTGATTGCTGTGCCTTTCTGACAAGATGGGGTCGGATGTAAGTGCAGAGCCTTTTTGATAAGATGAGGTCAGATGTAAGTGCTGAGCCATTCTAGCGTGATGTGTTTACACATGGTCAGATGTGAGTGTTGGGCGTGCCTTTTTGACAAGATGAGGTTAGATGTAAGAGCTGGGAGGGGCCATTCTGAATTAGGGTTAGATATAAGTGTCACTACAACAAAAACTGGATTTAGCATCTCTTTTTGCATCCTTTTTTGCGTCTAGACCATGTTTCAGTGTATTTTTCTTCATTTTTTTGACAAAATGGTGCAATTTCATGGGTTAGTGCTATTTTAGGCGTTTTTTGTGTCCTTTTTCTAAATCTGGCGCAAATTGTGGCGTAATTTGCATCGGGTTTTGCACCTAGTTATCCGCCAAGTTTTGCATCAGGTTTTGCGACAGGTTTTGAGCCTAGTTTTGCACCTAATTTTGTGCCTAGTTTGTACATCTACTCTTGTTGCGCCCCCTTTAACGCCCATGTTTGCCTCAACTTTTACGCCTTTGTTTTCATCCACTTTTGCATCCTTTTTTACATCCACTTTTGCATCCACTTCTGCTTCTTTTTTTGCATCCCTTCATGCGCCAAGTTTTGCATAAAAGTTTACATCTTGTTTTGAGTCTATTTTTGCATCTTGTTTTGTTTCAGCTATTTTTGCATCCACTTTTGCATCCATTTTTTCATCCACTTTTGCACCCATGTTTTCATCCATTTTTGCATCCCATTTTGCATCTATGTTTACGTCTTTTTTTGCATCTACTATTGCATCCACGTTTGCATCCACTTTTTTGCATCCACTTTTTTCGTGCACTTACTTTTACACCCACTTTTGCTTCAACTTTTTCATCCACGTTTGCATCTTTTTTTGCATCCAATTTTACATCAGTTATTGCATCCCTTTTTGCATCCATTTTTGCATCCACTTTTGCATCAGGTTTTGCGTTGGGTGTTACGACTACTTTTGCATCTACTTTTGTTGTATCCACTTTCGCATCCAATTTTGTATCCAATTTTACATCAATGGTTGTATCCACTTTTGCGCCACTTTTTTCATCATGTTTTGCTTCCATGATTGCATCATTTTTTGCATCCACTTTTGCATCACCTTTTGCATCCATTTTTGGTGCACCCCATTATGTGCCCACTTTTGCGCCTACTTTTGTTGCATCCATGTTTGCATCCTTTTTTGCATCCATGTTTTTATCCACTTTTGCATCCAGTTTTACACCCAGATGTTCAAGATGAAAATGAGGATAATGATTATGATATTGAGGATAATGATTATGGAATGGTGTCACTATGTATGATGTCTCTAGAGCAGTAGGGAAAAGGGAATTTCAATTCCATGCAATGCTTGCCTGGACAATTCACGATGCTCTAGGGCTAACACATTTTTGTGGTCTTCAAACAAAGGGAAAATTTGCATGTCCAGTTCGTGGTCCCAAGATGAAATCTCGTCATTCAAAGAGTTTGTCAAAGGAAGTGTTTGATGAGTATAGGAACTTCCTCTCTAAGAATCATAGGGTATTGAACTATCGGAATACATCTTTTTAATGGGAAAGAGGAGACCGCATTAAAACCACAAAGAATGACACCTCACATATGGAAGTTGCAATATAATAGAAATCGTCAAGGTAGGGATAATGTATTAACATAGGGGAACTTGATCAAAAGGGGATAATGTGGCCCAATGTTTTGCATTTTATGTGGGCAAGTTACAAAAACAATTTCACATTTACTTATCAATTGTAACACAGTTTAGAAGATTTGAATGGAATTAGCAAAATTCATCAACATTGGTTAGTGGATAGGAGATTCTCTTGAACAATGTATGAATTGATGGAGACACATGAATCAATCATATGTCATTCTCCCAGTTTTGGTAAGTTGGGAGATATGGAGGAGTGTTTCGCTGTGAATTATTCTGATATGGAGGAGTGTTTAGCTGTGAATAATTCTTTGGATGAGGGAACAAGGAAAAGAGCCTCATGGATGCAAGTGCTTATTGCTTATTCTCCTCTAAAGTATCCACTATCAAATGTGCAATTCTCCTTTGTCCAAGGTTAAAAATAAGAAACCTTAGATAACGGACTAACTGGAAGAGATGCGGACTAACTGGAAGAGATGGAGCTAGCCTAAGGAATGACTATGTTTAGAAGAGGTGGCCCATTACTGGGATCTAGAGGAGGTAGATTGTCTGTTAATATGGTGTAAACTCTCCTGGGGTCTATGTTGACAAGTTCATAAGGTTCTCACTAGCAAGGTTTAGACTACTCCTCGAGGTTTATGTTGGTGAATCCATAAGGTTATCACTAGCAAGGTTTAAACTACTCCTCGAGGTCTAATGGACCTGGGAGATAAAATGTTATCGCTATCCACTTGTGTCCTTTACACTGGGAGCACCTCAACTAAAGATGCGATCATTAGAGTATTATTCAACTTAGGATAGGGGCATAACCAATCGATGTAAAATCTAACTACGAGGGCCTTTCCCATATATAGATCCAAGTATCTTTGGTTTTGGTATTGAAATAATGTGGAGAGGTAGTTATGTGACATCGAAGAAATTATAGAATTGTTTATGTATCTCATAATATCAAGGACATATGCATACAAAGTGCTTCTCAATCTTGGTTTTCCGTCTATCACATAATTGACATAATCTATAATCATGTGGAATCTAATGACTAGCTTCCACTTGAAGCTAATGAAAACCCACCACAAGATAGCACAAGGGAAGCATGAGCCCATGCATCTATTGTCAAAGTATGTGAGGGGGTTGAATGATGAGGCAATCCCATAGCTCCACAAAGTACCTTGCATAAAAGGGCATCTTAGGGTTCAAACCTCTTAGAGGAGTGATCCAAGTGACTTAGATATATTGCCTCTAAATATCCTCCCTCGTGATTTCATTTATCTCATGCTTATTAGGAAGAAGGTGGCTGGGAGCATTTAGATAATATCTCAATAGGGGAAGGTGGCCCATTGATATTCCAATTGTTCTTAGGAAACAAGATACTTTTGAGAGATAAAGTACACTTTTCCATTAGATGGAAGGGTAGAGGGGGATAATAGGCAAAGTATAGATTTTAGTCCCTTTTGGTTGTTGAGCCAACAAACTCCAAAGGCGAATGCAACAACTTTACCAGTTTGAAGATGGTCCTTTTCCTAAATGATAGGATGGGATACTGTCCTCTAGCATTTGACAATGCAACAAAGTAAGAGGCTCTGAACTCTCTCAACACATGCCTAATTTGACTTGAGAAGGCTAGGCCTCAACACCTCCAAACCATACAAAATTGGTTATGATGGAATCCAAGAGGTCCAACTTGGATTAGATGTCCTGAAAATGGTGTTGAAAACATTGTCTACCTAAACTAGCAAGAGAAATGAACACTATACTTCAATATCAATGAATCTATTTTTTAAAAAAGAAAAAAAAATTGTACCTTGTTATTAAAAAATGGAATCAAAGTTACATAGAAACTCTCAAAGATCTAGATAGTAGTAGAGATATTATATCTTTACAATCCTGCTTCAGAAAAATCTCACTTACAAAATTCTCATCCAAACAACGTACCCTCCGAGATACAATACCCCACCCATCGAAAGGACATGATATCGAGTTCCATCACCAGTACATAACAAAATAATATAACATAAAAAATAAAATTGGATATATATTTGGACGGGAGATCAAATAATGCAAGAACATAACCTTGGAGATGATATTATCTATCATTGCAATGGAGTGTGGATTAGGATCCACAAGGAGGGCCCAATAAAAAACAAGAGAAAGAATGAGTTGTAAAATTTAGGTGTAGAGAAATATCAATTTCTTAAAAAAAAATAAAACTTTTAATAGTTTTTTTTCATAAAATTCAAAAATCATTAAATCTATACTCAATAAACCTTCTAACATTCACATCATAATAAATATACCTTATTATTTAGAACTCTTGTCCACCTTATACTTAACACCTTGCACCTAAAATAATATTAAAATTCCACATCCCAAACTATTAACCCAAATACTTACCTACATTATTATTATTATTATTTTCACAACTTACCTACATTATTATCACTTTTACAATTTTGGCCAGATCTATTAAACTTGTCCTCGTTCTCAGAAGTTCCTCATTCAGACTGGGTTCAAGAAATGAAGAGGCTTTGCAGACAAGTGGGAGGGATTTACAGAGGTTTAAGGGCGGTTGCCTCACATATGCAGATCAAATCCATAGACAGTTCCACACAGATTCAATGGCTGAGCAATTTGAATAAAAGCCTCACAGAAAATGCTGCACTCGCCAGGGGTTTGGGAGTTACTAGGAGCTTCTTGCATTTCAGCCCTCAATCACCCACATTTGGTGTCACGAGGCATCGATCTCTTAACCCCCCGGGACTTGCAAATCACGGACAACAAATCAGGGGAATCCGCCTGAAAGTGCGGAATGGGAACCTGGAACAGGCGTTGCAGATAATGCAGAAGAAGATGATTGGCAGCGGGATGGAGAGACTGATAAGAAAGGTTCCTCATTACCACATCAAGGACTCTGAGAAGCGTATCATGGTCAGAAAGAGGCACGAGAGGAAAGAACGCTCAGAAGATCTTGCGAGGAAACTTAAATCCATTCTCATTAGAAAAGCCAGGTTAGTGTTTATTCCCATATCCTCTTTCTTCTCAATAGTAAGCAGTTTCTGAGATTTGTATTTCCTTACCTTGTAAATATTTTTTTTATCTACGAAAAAACGTATTCTTCATTCCAGATAGAATATAAAATACAATCCTCATGATGCTAAAAAGGCACAGATCCCAAAGCTGGGTCTGCAAAGCCGTCTTCCCGAAAGGTATACACAAACTATACTTTAAGAGCCTCAAACAGAGAACCTTTCAGCCCCAAAATACCACATAGCAATTGACTGTGAGCAAGAAATCGACTTACTTGAAACATAAGAGACTGTCTAAGAAAGATAGTAGAATCGGTTCAGATAACTGGCATAGGTACAAAAATAGCCCACCCATAGATACTTAAAACTCATAAACAGTGATAATCCTAGATAAACCTAAGGACCCTCCCCGAAATTCATCTTCAGTGATATGATTTGGAAGCTTATGAAGCCCCTCTTTGGAAAGAAAATTGGCTTACATATTAAGTTCCCTGTAAACATGAAAAAATATTATCTGCTGAAACCGTCTAGACTCTAGATAGTTCTTTCATATAGCCAAGGAGTGAAGACTTGTGCTGTGAATTTGGAGTTGTTCCTTCATCCATCTGATAGCTAGAGCTGAATGGCCCAAAACCTGAAGTCTTTGATTCCTTTATCCAATAAATTTTTCATGAGATAAAAAGTGCCTTAAACTCACCAACATTAGTTGTCCCAGTTCCCAGATTTTCCTTCCCTTTAAAAGTAGTGAGACTCTGAAAGATAAAGCACATATCCCAAAGCACAGACTAGACCACGGCCTTGACAGGCCCCATAAAAAAGTGTCTTATCAATAAGATCACCCACAATCCTTTGAATTCTGCACTGGCAGAAGTCTGAAAAGTAGAGAGCAAAGCTATTACCTAAGATGTAATCTGAAATGTGGGAATCTGTTTTTCTTCAAAAATACAAGAGAGATCCTTTCGAGAATTTGGAATTAAAGAGGAACATAGAATGTACTTCACAAGGTAATGACCTGTCTTGCATCGAACATGAATTTTTATCTGTGTGCATTTTCTATTTGGACAGTCTTTTCTATCAGATTTGTGGTTATAATCTGTTTTATTTTAAGCTACTTTCATTGTGCCAAGCCTGCTGAGACAACCTTTGTATCCTTTGTTTTATGCAATCATGGAAAAGACCATCTTTGGATAAAGGGAGGAAAGTCAGTGGAGAATGCTATTGCTGTTTTAGCCAATGAAGGACTTCACTTGGATGGTGAACAACCAATAGATCTAGAAGAGTCTACTTTCTGGAAGAATGAAAGCAATGTGATATCTCTTGCACAACATTATGCAATATCCCATCTTGGGTACATCTTGCGAGTGGTCATTCTTTGTAGGGAATTGTTGTGTTCTCTTCAGCTGACCGAGGAAAGCTCAGATGAGAAAGTTCAGTCAACGACAGCTTTGATTACAAAGATTTTGAAACTTCTTGCAAGCCTCACAAAAGCAACAACTTTTGCTGTATCAAGTAACCAGTTACTGGGAAATATTAGTGAAGTCGCTAGTCTTTTGCCTGGCTTGTTCAAGCTGAGGTTTGAAAATGTCAATCGTGATCCCGTGGATGTGGAGAACAATCTAGATCATCAATTATCATTTATATTGGAAACTTTCTTTCAGTTTGTTCATGACGTGGTTTTGGATGATACCATTTTTTATAACATACGCACATTTGTTCTTGCTTCTCTATTGGACATCTTGGATGGAAGAATGTGGAGGTATGAGAGACAGAATACAGTTCAGAAGCTTTCTTGGCACTTCGAACACTCAACTTTATAACACTCAGAACCAACTTATGTATGTAAAAATTTAATTTAGTTTTAGGAGAAAAACTTATTAAAATTAAAGAGTCAATTAGTATTAAAAAATTCATCATTTTTTTTAAAACAGAAAAAGGACATATACCTATATAGTTATTCTATTTTCTTAACATAGAAAATAACAAAATGAGAAATAGTTTTAAATTTTAAAATTTAATTAAACAGGTCATTTGAAATAACTCTTTGATGCTTCGGGGCAATTTACACTTTTAGTTTTGCTACAAATAACAAGCTCAAAAACATCAGAACAACGGGCCTGAGTTTTGGAGATGCCAGGAATGGTTACCATGCAACTAGGCAATGTAGCCATGGTTGTGATCTATAATACAGAGTGACTTGGAGCTATTGTTTATAAAACACAACTGTGACCAACAAGAATACTGTTGATGAATCTGATGGGCCTCTTTGCTTTTCCTTCTGTACTAGTCATTTTTTCATTCACCCAAAAAATTCAGAGTAAATCCATGTTTATGTTCTCTTTGAAATTTCTCTCTTGCTGGAAGCCATCTCTGCATTCAATCAATGCCTTCTATAATTTTGTCATTTCAAAGGACAAAATAGAGTTAAAAGTGCCAGTTTTTAAACAGACATTATTGGGCCCTAGGTTTTTTTCTAGCATGTCTTTCAAAAACCCATTACTGCAATCACAGGTGTATGATGACTCATTAAAACCTCCTTGGTCACGAGAAGGCTCCTCTCTACGATCCGTAATGTTTTCAATTGTCTTTTGTGTTACAGTTATCCAAGAATACATTTTTTCAAATCTTACCCAACCATTAGCAGCAAAGCTTTTATTATGAGGTGAGGTGTATTTTTGGAATGCTGTTGTTAAGCACTTCATTGTAATAATAATTTATCTCGAAAGAAGGAAGGGAGTTGATTTCCTTAAGAAGATTCACTATCCAAAGATAGGTTCTTCACAATGAGCCATTACATGTCAGTGCGGTAGCATACTTCTCAAACATTCACAATCATCCTCTGTCCTCAATAGATAGATCCATCATCTTCCCTTTGATAGACATACAGCTACCATGAACCATCTTTTTAAATTTCAGTCAGAATTTGGATCCTATTTAGTATTTATTATAACCAATATAAGATTTCTGCATGATATTTTGTTTTTAATTTTGTTTATGGTATTCCAACACACATTATGCATATAATCCATTCATTGCTATATTCATAACAACATAAGAAGCCATAGAGCAATTCACAGGGGTCTTGTCAATTGGGCAGTGACGTAGTACTTGAAGGAATACTATTAAACCTTCCAGGTGACCTAATGCATATTGTGCACATTGTTCAGCAATATAGGTTCAAATTCTTTGTATAAGATATATTTGAAGTATTTTGCAATTACACCATGGCTATCGTCAACCACCATCATCAGTGACCTTTGGATCTAGTTCCAATGTTGGTTAAATTGTATTTCTCAGAGAAAATACAACAAATGCCCTGAAAATAACTACAGGTTTTCCTTTGAGGGTGAAAACAACTATTGTGTTGAAAGGTCAGTTAGTCCATGGAATTAATTGTTCCTTGAATTCGATTTGCAAGAATTTCAAGAGAAAAATTCTATGCAGCTGTAGCAATTGCAACAATCCCTGTATCCGTGTGATTATTGGTGGCTATAAAGTTTAAACTCATGAACACTTGCCATCAACCATGTTATCCACATTTTGTGGTATAGCAGTGAACTCACTCAAAGCCTTAT
>LPNX010414892.1:10882-32371 GCA_001517045.1 Pseudotsuga menziesii | reverse complement strand
TGACAATTTTACTAGAATCCTCAACTAATTCAGTTCAATTTTTTCTTTAGGGTGCTAGAAAGCTATATTTCTTTTAAAGAGAAATTAAAGCTTTACCTTTCTTAATCATTTAGGGAATCTGGATGGCCACAAATGCACAATTCTTCGAAGCTAGACATATTCCTGCCTTTCAAGTTTTATCTAAGATCGAATCTCTGATTTCAAGCCATAGAAAGCCTGCTGAGCAAGGTGTCCCTTGTCAAATAGGTGATCTGGGAATAAACAGATCCCAAGCTTAAAGACTTAATTAAGGAGCCAGGCAACATCCACCAGAGTTTAATTTAGGGAGAGAGAAAGCTACTTCAACGTCCTCAACTAATTCTTTTCAATTTTTTCTTTAGGGAGCTAGAAAGCTATTTCTTTTAAAGAGAAATTACAACTTTACCTTGCTTAATCATTTAAGGAATCTGGTAGGCCACAAATGCACAATTCTTCAAAGCTAGATATATTCCTGCCTTTCAAGTTTTCTCTTAGATTAGATCTCTGATTTCAAGCTGTTACCAGATTAACTAGCGAGGCTAGTCACCGATAAACATATGAAGGAGAAAGTGACCACTGTCACCTTAGCCACTTCTCCAAACTTCTTTGGAAGTCAAAACATCCTAGGAGAGAGCCCTAATGTGAGTCTATAAGGACACTAAAACACCAAATAATGTCTTCTCTGAAGATGGTTAGTGACCAGTGCCTTATTGGAGTCAATTCAAGGAATGAAGAAAATACAGTATGAGTGTGAACTTGAATAGTGTAAGTGCGGTTAGTACATCTACTTCAGTAGAGCGTTCCAATTTTCAGTTTTAGATCATCCATGTATCATATAGCAAGTTTGAAATGTCACTCATTGCAGGTACAACATATAGCATCCTAAGGTACTGCAGTATCGCAATGGTAAAGCAGTGTGAATTCAATGATATATCAGCTATGAAGTCAGCAGTAACCATCCACTATTTAAGCATAAGTCCATACATTGGTTTTATCATTTCAAACACACTCACCACTCTGTGCATACAGCAGTGTATAGTATGAACTTGAACTAATTATGTGACTGTCTAGTTTAGGAAAAACAAATCAGTATGTATACTTGCAAATAGGTTCTTAAACAAAATCTTTAAGTGATCGTTTACCATCAGCCATAGAGTATTAGAAAGCATACATAATATTCAGAGTGTAAACTATGATTATGTCCAAGATAACACCATTACATACAGTCTGATATAAATTTGCAAATAAGGTTTAAATCAGTCCTTCTTGTGTTACAACACTAGCTAACCATCAAAATTAACTTTTGAAACCAAGATTACAGTGTATTGTTTATATAGTCTAATATATATGCCTGCAAACAAGGGTAGTAGTAGTCTTACATTCAGTAACAAATAAAACCAATAAAAAGTAACCTTCTAACGAATGTTACTATGCTTGTTGCGCAGGGTTAGAGGATTGAAACTGTTAGCACTCAGAATGTACCCAGGTTGTAAGAGGCACACCCCGAGGTAACAGCAAAACCACTTTAGGAAGAAATTGGTATTCTCTTCCAGAGAGGGATCTCTCAATACAAACTTTACAACTTTATAAGACCAAATGGTATCAATATTTAAAGGTTTGTTTGTTTGGTTGAAACAGCCACATATCCATTGGGCAACGGAGTCATATACATATAAAAGATCCCACAGATGCATACACAAGATTTATCAAAGGCAAGGTAATCACATAATTGCAGTCATTCCATTTATCAAGGTGAAATAGAAAAGGCGAGGGAACAGCCCATCAATACAGAGCGTCTAAGACGAATTCCATATCAACTTTAGTAGAAAAATCATATAATACCTGAAATGATGAATAGAGCATAAACATATGAATTCTAATCATCAAACACTATGTCTCAGATGCGAAGAAAAAACAGAATGGAGTGTTACACGAGAAAAATTACGATCACATGAAGAAAGAAAGCACGGACTGCAACATCAATGATACATGAATCTCTGAAAAAACTCTCATGCATTCAGTTTTGGTAAACAATAAGACAGATATGTTCTCCACAAATCACTTCACTCGATGGGTTCCAACCCCCATCTCATAAAAAGATACAAATATATAGATAAAACAATAAGTCTGCTCCCAGCAGATCAATAACAGAATGATCGGCGTAAATTAGAGTTTGTAACTGAATTCCTACACCACTAGGAAGTTGTTACACTCCATTCCTAACAGATCACAAAGTACTAATCAACTGGATAACAAACTTTCGGCCAACATCTCCACGTCCTTTTCCCAACAGCTCCATGTCCCGACAGCTCCACGTCTCTGCCCCATCAGCTCCACGTCTTTGCCCCATCAGCTCTTTAGCACCTGACACCTATTCCTAGGGGGGAAGAATATACTTTGTTTTCCCAAACCGCTCTACAGCTTTCCACTGCTCTGAACTCGGGGTGTCACACTCCATCATCTCCCGAATAGCTACTTCGAGCTCCATATATGCTTCATAAGATTTCCTGGGCAATCTGGCTCTGATAACGGCAAACTTCTGCAAGACTTCGAAATCTTCTGCTAATATGTCTATAATGGTTTGCCCTGTCAGGTTCTTTGCCAAGCTATCAAATTTCGAGTGGTCCATTCGATCCCGGACAAGCAGGTGATGATAATGTTCAGGCGGGAGCATCTTACCTTCTTCGTTCCAGAAGGACGGCAGTCCATCTTCGAACAACTCTTTAAACTCTTGCTTGAACTTAGTGACTTGCATAAGCAGTTCTTCTGACTTCTCTTGGACAATCTTCATTAAATTTTGTTTGTGGACGATCTTCTTTGCCGACATTGCTATTGAGATTCTGTCCTTTATGCCCATGTCGTGCAGCTTTTGGTGGTTCAATGAATTCAGAAAATTTAATGTATTCTGAGCTGTAGTGAGGGGTCTTCTTGCCATGTGTTCATCCACTAGTTTCAGTCTTTGTTGGGCCAACTCTGTCAGTCCACTCAAATCATCAATAAAACATAAGTAATGTCAGAACTTGGTAATCTCTATAGTCAGGGTATCCCAGATAATATGTTTCGCCCCCTGAAGAGGGCCCTTCCCAATGCATTTTTCTTTTAGCTCATCGAGCTTTTTCTGTAATTGATTCCTATCATGCAAGATCTGTTTTCTGTTTTCACTTATCTTGGTTAATTCAGCCTTTAATTTTTCATTCTCGGCTTTCAACTCCTTAATAGCTTCCTCCTTCAGACTCACTTGGGACATAGACACCAACAGGTCATCTGCAGAAAAATCAACTAATGGCTTTTGGATGTTTACAATAGATAAGTCATCACCGGTAGGGGTTTGGCTCATTAGCTCTTCCATAATCTCCTTTTCTTCAGTCTGATCTTTCTTCATCATGGATATTTGGGATAGCAACTCCTCCCTCTCGGTCCCCCGCCTATCCTTTTCCTCTTGCAGCTCTCCAGCCTTTCCTTTATATTCCATCATCTCCTGATGGATTTTATCTTTCTCCTCCTGGAGAGCTAGCAATTCAGCTAATTGGACATGTTCTGAGCCTGGTATCTTCAACTTATTCTTCAAAACCTGGAGCACATTATCTTTCTCTTCTAACAACTTTTTGACAGCCTAGGTATGGTCTGAGCTCGCAAGGTCTGCTTGCAGTTTTTTGACCTGAATAACATTTGCCTTGTTTTCCACTTTCTCATGCTTTAGCTGGACTTCCAATTTGTCTACCAACACCTGTAATTTGTTTATCCTTACCATGGCCTATAGTAAATCTGAGTAGATGATGTCGTTGGTCTGTTTATGCATCTGGATCTTGTATGGGGTGCTGATTTTGTCCAGCCTGACTTCTATCTCAGACATCCTTTTGTCATTTACTATGGCCATCTTAAAAGTATTTTTCTCACCATCTCTAGCCAAAACTAGAGATGTTTTTGAACTGTACAAGTTTCTTACCCTTGGGAGCAGACTTCTCGTTTCCTCTAGGGACTGCTTCCTTTTTTCCATGTAGCTCGCCTTGAGCTCTTCTCTTGACTTAAATAAGGGGTTGGGTTCTGGACCGTCTACACCACCTTCTAAACCTTTAAAGGAGAATTGATTGACTTGCACGGTCTTCACGGGGACTAAGGCATCTTTTTTGAAAACATTAGACACTTCTTCATCTACAGTCTCACCTCCTCCGAGCAGCCTTGCCTTCTTATGGGACACATCTTCGTCCACTTCCATATCCTCAGCATTGGACAAACTCCTTTTAACCGCAACGCTAACACCCTCTGTGATTTGGATTTCTGTACCAGGTGCAGGCTGTGTCTCTTCATGGGACCTCGACTCGTCGGTGAACTGCAGTAAATTAGCCACTTCAGCTAATCCCTCAACAGCTCGATGCTCAAATGGCTTATTCCTGTTAGCTTGTTTTCTTAATGAAATTACTTGGTGGGGGTCATAATTCGCACTTGACTCTTTAATGAAATCCATATTTTCCAGCAACCTTTCTATAAAAACCAAGGCACCCTTGCTTTTAAAAATGAAGGTTCCCACTTTAAACGGAAACTTGATGTTCGAAGACTTCTTGAAGGCACAAAAATGTTCCTCCTCTGACAGCAATCTCTGTCGCATGAATTCCAATGCGAAGATTCTCGGAGTCAAGAAAGAAGGTAGCCTATAAGGCTGCCCAATGAAGCCATATATCCTCAACACGGTATAATCCATGTACAAAAACCAGTCTCCCACTCGATCCTCTGGTGAAGACTGCATTAATCTCCTCATTTCATCTAGGACATGGGGTAATTCTTCATTGAACAGCATTTTCTACATCTCATACATGATCGAATTGGAAAATTCGAACATGCTGATTTGTTTTGGTAGATCAGAAGAGCACAGAGTACTCGGAAACTTCAACTCAGAGATATTGGAACATACTAGCATATTAAGCAGATAAGTCTGGAACCTGAAAAACCGGACCTTGGGGAACTCGCTCAACTGAAGATGAATTGCTTCAGCCAGGTATTCGTCTAAATTAAAAACTGGGGTTGACTGAGACTCAGGAACAGGGGAGCTCATTCTCAAGAAAAATCTGAGAACGACCTCGCCCACACGATAGTCCTCATCGAGGCCTAGTACTTGACATACCAAGGAAATGACCAATTGAACTTCACTCTTGAAAATATGCACGGGGTAGGGCATGACTACACCATCTAAATACTGACCATCCTTTAAAACACTCGACAGGAATTTATAGCGGGTTTCGGCTTCGCACTTCTTGTACAATTCGACCAAGACTGACTCGTTTATTACTTCACAACTATCTGGGTAACTTTTTGGCAAACTAAGGATTTCTCGAATGACTGCAGCATCGACTCTACACAATACTTTGGACGCAGACCGACTGACAATAATTCTTTGAGACGGAGAATAATTCACAGCACACCACTCTACGAACTCTGGGAAATGGAGGGTTTTCTCAATGGAGAAATAGTACAAGAAGGACTTGCACACGTTCAACACGTCCTTCCCTCGCGAATGGTAATGCCATAGTCTCTTTTTGCTAACAGACACGCTTTCCACAGAGAGGAAGGGGTCGCATACATTCCTATCCCTATCAACTAAGAACTCTTCTCTTTCGTCTATGACTTGACCCGACACCTGAACCTCTTTCCTCTGGTCCATTACTGAATTTCACACTGGTAACTTGGAGGAGGAATTACAGAATTACTGGGTTTCAGCGTTACCTGGTTTACTGTAGAGGTGCGTGCCAGGAGCGTGTCTGCACTTGACGAATGGAAGCTGAAAACTGACAAACGGAAGCTTCCAGACAGGTCGGTCCCTTTCACTGGTCCCGAGCGAATAAAATAACAATGATAGAGGTCAACCCTTCGCTTTTATAAGCCCTTTTTATTTCCGGGCCTATCACAATTCTCCACGTGGACGATCATTTACTTTCCGCAACTACCATCTACTATCAGCCACACGTCTCTTTCTTCTGGACTCATTATCAACCGTTGATCTAATCCTTTGCAAACTTCTGGCCCTTGGATCGCATGCCACGCATCCTTTTCCGTCGGCTGTCTTGGCGATAAACACCGTGCAAGTCTCCGTCCCGGAATCGTTCATAACCGTAGATGTGACGTACCTCCATCCTTCACCGTTGGATCAAACGCCACGTCCCGCATTCCGCTGAGCCCTCTGACTTTAACCATCGTGCAACTCTTAGTCCCGGAATCATCCACAGCCGTCAATCTGATAGATCTTTACAGGTGGTCCGTTGGATCATGTGGCGCCCATCAAATTCCGTTGGGCTCCTCTGCCTTAACCGTCGAGCAACTTTGATCAGCAGAATTATCCCCAGCCGTCGATGCGATGCGCCTTTAACCACGCACCATCGGATCATCAGCCACGTACCCAATTCCGCTGGCCAATCTGGGATTAACCGCCGTGCACGTTCATCCTCCGGACTCCTTTTCAACCGTTGATGTGATCGCCCGGCCTTTGTCAGCCGTCCGATCTGCCGTCATCTACCCGATTCCACTGGCCAACTCGGGCTTATCTCTCGTGCGATTTCACTCCCCAGAAATCATAATAGACGTCGATCTATTCCGCCTCTGATCTCCAAACGTCGGATCCAGCTTCGTGTAATGAATTCTGCTGGATGGCTAGGGATTATTCCGCATGCAGGTTCCGGTTTACGAAATCGATCCCATCCACCGATGGGATCCGATCCCGCCCCTCCACCGTCGGATCGAGAGGAGTATACATGATTCCGGCAGCCTCCGTTTCCTTAACTAACGCGTGCTTTCACAGGGCGGATCTGATGTGGACCATGGATCTGCTTGGGACCACTTCACAACCCTTGATCTGTGCAGCTGGTTAAAGGCTCGAACTCCTCCTATCTTCCTCGCACATTATGAAGGTCGGATGGAGCATTAACCATTGATTTTCTTCTCTCCACCCTCGCGGCCTAGGATCTTTTGCAACCTGATCGACGTTTTAGACTATCATCACACTTATATATTATACCTTTTGTCCAAAGTACTAAGAAAAACATTATCTTTTCTCCACCATGGTCTCCTTCTCCTTGGTCAAATAAAGGTGTTAACAGCTGGCTCCATCTGGGGATGATATCCTCCCTGTGAGGTATCAAAGAACTCGTAGACCAGGTGCCTGCTTTTTGACTTTGCATAATAATTCCCAAAAAACCCATTTTTTTGTTTTTTGTACATATATCATTTTTATATATTTGCAGAAAAGGAAAGATAGGCCTCCTGAACCTTGGGGCTTTCACTGCAAGCTCCAAATACCTTCGGCTTACCATCTCTTATTGGCTTGTAAAAGAAAAGTATGTACAGTCTATAATACAAGTTTTACCTTCCTTTCCTAGGATAGGTAATGCTTCAGATACCTCCCATTGACAGGGTTGCTTTCAAGAGGAACCCCATTTGTATATTCCAGCAAAAATGCATTCTGCCCTCTGTACCTAGCAACAACATAAGGTCCAACCCACATAGGATCAAATTTTCCATGCTTTTCTTCATTAGGAGCATCCCACTTCAGAACCGTGTCATCGACCTGAAATTGTTCCTCTTTGACTCTTCTGTCAAAAGTACTTTTCATTTTCTCTTGATGTGACTGTACTTTATCATAGGCCTTATATCTCCGCTCTTCTAGCTCAATGATCTGATTTATCCTCCGCTGTATGTGGTTTGGTTCTTCTTGCTGATCTTGGAAATATCTCATAACTGGGACCCCTAATGATGCCGAAAAAATCACTTCAGTTCCATATACCAGTTGGAAAGGAGACATGCCGATTGCCCTTTTAGTGCTAATCCTGTCGGCCCATAGAGCATATTTGAGTTTGGTGTGCCGGGATCTCTTGTTGTCCTCCAACAGCTTTTTGATGATCCTTACTAGACTTTTGTTTGATGATTCGGCCAACCCATTCCCCTGAGGATAATAGGTTGTCGAATGATTTAGACTTATGTGATACTTATGACAAAAATTTATCATTTTCCTGGACTTGAAAGCAGCGGCGTTGTCTGTTACTATCCTTTTTGGACACCCGAACCGAGCCAATATATTCTCTTCAAGAAAATCCATGATCACATTTTCAGTGGCCCTCCTGGTAGGAATTGCTTCTATCCATTTGGTAAAATAGTCTGTAGCTGTCAAAATCCACCTGTGCTGTCTTGATGAATTATGGTTTATTTCACCAATAAAATCCAAACCCCATTGCTGGAAAGGAGCCTCAACTGTTATTGGATCCAGAGGGAGAGACATTACCTTTCTCTTACCGTCGAAAATTTGGCATTGATGGCATTTGTTGGTTTCTTTATATACATCAGAGAATAGCGTAGGCCAGTAGTAACCAGCTCTTAGGATTTTGTTTGCAGTCACCTTCCAAGAATGATGTCCCCCACAGTCTCCTCTGTGAAATTCTCTAGTAACTTGCTGGGCTTCATCTTCCAACAGACAATTTAGTAGAACTCCTCCAGGATCCTTCCAATAAAGATATTTATTTAGGATACAGAATTTAGCAGATTTTATCTTTACAGACCTTGCTCTTGATTTACTTAACCCTTCTGGTGCTTGCAAATTTTGGAGGACATACACGATATCAGAATACCATGGGGTGGTCAGAAAGTCAGCCATCACTTCTACATCCAGCTGGTCAGACTGGTGAGTCAAAAAATTGATCTGTAAAGATTCACAATTTGAGTTTGTCATCATCTTTTCCAACCCCTGTCCTTTAACCAACTTCGTGGGTTTTATTTCTATGTCATATTCTAATAATGTAGCTATCCATTTCGCTCTCCTGCCTTCTGGATCAGGCTGAGTCAAAATTTCTTTTACTGCAGCAATCGGAACATGTGCAATTACACGTGAATGCAAGACATATACTCTGAAATCCTTTAGTGCTTTAACTAAAGCATATGCTTGATTTTCCATGATGTCGTATTTCAATTCTCCATCTCGAAGTATTTTACTGAAAAAATCTATAGGTTGTTCCTAGTTCTCATCATTTTTCTGTAATAATACGGCTGCTATAGTATGTTCCGAAGCATATGAGAATACTGAGAATTCTTTGGCAAAATTTGGACTTACCAAAACAGGAGCTCCTGAAATTGCTTTCTTGATTCCCCAAAATGACTCCTTAGCTTCTGCACTCCACTTTATTTCATGACCCTTTCTCAACATATTAGTAATATTCATCAAAATCTCACCGAAGCTAGGTACAAATCTTCTCAGGAAATTTACCTGTCCCAGAAATGACTGTACCTCCTTTTTGCTTCTGGGCTCTCCCACTTTCAGGATTGCACTTACTCTCTCAGGATCAATCTTTATGCCATCTTTGGATATTATATGGCCTAGCAGCTTTCCTTCCTCTAACGCAAAATTAGATTTCTTAGGATTTAGAGATACACCATATTTCCTGCACTTCATGAAAACCTTCTCAAGATGGTGCAAATGTTCTTTGTCAAACTTAGAGTAGACTGTGATATCGTCCATGTAGATCACCACAAAAACTCCAATTTCCCCTGCAAAAGCGATGTCCATAGCTCGCTGGAAAGTGGCTCCGGCATTCATTAAACCAAAAGGAATCTTTGCATACATAAAAGTGCCCCATGGTGTAGTAAAGGCAGTCTTCTCCTGATCTTCTGGTAACACTTTGATCTGGTTATACCCGGAAAATCCATCCAGCATCGAAATCATTTCATCCCCCACCACTTGCTGCAGCATGTGATCCATCTTGGGTAGAGGATAGTTATCTTTCATGGAGACCTTATTCAAATTGTGAAAATCTATGCACAGTCTTATCTCTCCACTCTTCTTTCTGACGGGGACCAGATTAGCAACCCACTTAGAAAATCTGAGCGTTACAATGATCTTGGCATCAAATAACTTCTTTATTTCCTTCTCAATGACAGGGAGCAATTTAGGGTTGATCCTCCTGAGCTTCTGTTTAAAAGGCTTCTCTCCAGGATTTATAAAAATAGTGTGATGTATGATAGATGTATCATATTCTTTGAGGTCTTCATAACTCCAAGCAAACACATCTGTGTACTTTTTCATCAACTCCACATATTCCCCTTTTTCCCTTTCAGGCAGCTTCTTGGACAGTTTTATGATTTTAGGATTTTTCTCAGTGCCAATATTTATATCCTCAACTGCATCACCAACCGGTTTCACTTTGGGGTTCTTGGCAACATCATTCTGATCAAAGATCCTTTCTAAAGGGATCAGGCCTCTTGGTATAAAATTATTTTTCAGCTGGATGATATCCTTACCTCCCAAGGTTTTCCTTAACTTTTCAGCATCTTCTTCTGATTCAACCGTTTCATCATCCTCAGGGGTCCTATCATTACCATTTTCATTTTCAACATGAGTATTCACAAACTCTCCTAACAACTCTAGAAATCTTCGGATCTACATATCATCTTCGAACACCTGCCAGTACTTGTAATTGTCAGGGATAGAAGGTCTGTTCAAAATCTCCACCTAGTACTCTTTTTGACTGGTCATTGGGGTCTCGAATTTTCCAGCGGATACTGCTAAGGAATCAGCCACCATATTGTCAACCATGGGAACCACCTGAATCGTATGCTCCGTAAAGAAATTGCCAAGCATATCCCATACTTCATTTCTGTAAGCCCTCATCTGAGGATGCTTGGTCTGATAACTCTCATTTACCTGGTTTATCACCAACTCGGAATCTCCCAAGATTTTGACCCTCTGAGCCCCCAGGTTTTTCAAAGCGTGTAACCCCAATAACAGGGCCTCATACTCTGCTACATTATTAGTGCATTCAAACAGCAATTTGTATGACAAAGCTTTGAAATCATGAATAGGAGAAATGATGTAAACACCGGCCCCAGCGCCAACCTTTGCAACAGATCCATCGAAATACATGGTCCATTGGCCTTCTTTTTTCTGTTTTGCTTCCAGAGCTTGCTGTTCCAAAACTTCTTTTTCTTTATTCTCCTCGGACTTCTCCTGTTCTTCAGATTTCTTTTGCAATGCAGCTTCTAAGTCATGTGGGACAGCATCATTAAAGAAAATGGAAGATCCCAAATCAGTATCAACAGCATATATGTGATGGACTTCAGGTTTATCTTGACTGCTAACCACATAGGGAGTTCTCTTTTCACTATATAACCTTCTGCTACCATCTGGAACAGGGATCGTTGCATATGACATGTCCATCTGTAAACTACCTTTCAGCTTGGAGGTCCAAGATCTTGATAGCAACACCTCAAACTTAGGTGGGATATCTGCTACCACCACATCCATGACTATCGTTTTAGAAGGCAGTTTGTTCAGGGTCACCACCATGTCTTTAATTAGACCAAGGCACTTTACTCTCCTAGAATCAAATGAGTATAAATCCTTATAAGGTCTGGTCACTTCTAATCCCAGACTTTCTACAACTCCTTTAGGCATTAGATTGTGTGATGCCCCAGAGTCCAACATAGCATTATGGACCACTTTGTCATGTACATTCAAACTCAAATAGAAAGGGGGGACTTCTTCACTTTCTAATTCTTCAGCTTTTGATCCAAATGAAATAGCAGGATTATCATCATTCAAATTTAAAATGTCAGACTGCCCTTCACCTTGGTCTTTGACCATTTTTGAGATAGTATCTCTGTATTCAGTGTTTCTCAATAACTCATTAAATGGAACAGAGATTTTTAGTTTAGACAGCTCATTTTGTAGGTTAAAACCAGCACTAATCTTTTCCACCTCAACCGGAGTCGCCTTTTTTATTATTTTATCCCTTTGTACATCATTATCAACCTCTCTACTCACAAAGGGTTCTTTTGGTATTTCCTTCCCCTTTTCTCCATTCAAAGAACTAGAGGAAGGCTGATTTGGGTTTGCCTTCCCTTTATTTATAGGGACTTCTCTATTTCTCAGTTTCATTTTCCTTTGAACATCATCCATTGCATGTAAATAACCCTTCTGATACAGTTCATTTTCAAATTCTTCATTTACATCTAGCTGCGCAAACATATTATGCTCGTCTTTAGTAAGATATATTTCAGAATCCTGCTCTCCAAACAGATGAATCTCATTTTCAGGAGGATCTTCTTCGTCACCAACATAATTTTCAGGAAAAGGTGGGCGGACGGGTAGCTCTTCTTGGTTTCTTGGATTCCTCTGGTCTCTCTGTCTATTTTGGGGGGGAACAGGGGGATTTGGTCTTCTGAAGTTTGGATTCCTGATCTAGGGATCCCCTTGCTCTCTATTGAAAGGCCTAGCATCCATGGTTAACTTATCCATCAACTTCTCCATTATCTTCAGCATTATCTCAAATTTAACCTCTGCAGAAGAAGATGAAGTAGAAGGTACATTTTCTTCTTTCCTCCTCCTATCCATATCTCTATGTTTGATTTTTCCACTAGCCATCATGTTAGCTTCCACTTCTAGGGCATTAGTAAACATGGCAGCAAGAGTTGCCTATTTCCTCTCCCGCAAGGAGAATGCAAAATCATTATCAAAAGCCCCAGCATAGTGCAGTTTAGCAGCTGCAGGAGAAGGCTTTATATCTTCCAGGATAGAGTTATAAGCCCTCAAGAATCTACTTGAGAATTCATGAATAGACTCAAAAACCCCTTTCTTAAGACCGTTATATTGAGATAAAAGATGCAGAGGATTCAGTTTATCATCCCATCTATCCAAAAACGCATTCTGAAAAGCCTGAAAATTCACGATAGACCCAGGTGGAAGGTCCTTAAACCACTTTTTTGCCTCCCCAGACAAACTTTGGGCAAATA
Organism: Pseudotsuga menziesii; assembly: GCA_001517045.1. Lineage (NCBI taxonomy): Eukaryota > Viridiplantae > Streptophyta > Pinopsida > Pinales > Pinaceae > Pseudotsuga > Pseudotsuga menziesii. Next base: position 19,594 of record LPNX010414892.1, on the reverse strand, counting down.
ACCGCATTTTGAAATCAGGATAGTCTACTTCCTCCAAGTCAATGAAGTCTTCAAACTTGGCAACGTGTTGTTTTGCGGTTATATCCCCTTCCCCATCAAATAAAGATATCCTCTGAGAATAATTTTGGGGGAGATCATGTAACGTAGCATGGAAACGCAAAGGGACAAATCTAGCAGCCATTGGTTTGGGTGGGTTCATAGGAGCTACAGTGCTTTGAGAATGTTTGGAGGTGGTTGTTTCAGCTTTGGAAGTTTGTCGTAAGTCTTTCCAGAGGGAATCTAACAAATAGGACTCTAACTTACTAGGATTGGGCTTAATATGTTTGAGGTCGGATTCAGACCTAGCTCTCAATCTACAAGGATTGGACTCAGCATTTTTTAGGTCGGGTTCATATCTAGTCCTCAATGGTGTCTGCGCAGTATTGATTTCCCACGCTGGATTAATATGAGGATCTGGTGGTGATGATGGGCCGAACAAAGGAAAATCTACCTTCTCTTTATTCTTTCTTTTAAACAACTTTTCTGGATTCTCAAAACTTTTCAAAATTTCGGTATCAGAGTTACCTCGTGTGTGTCTTCTTGAAGCCAGAATGTCGTTCTTGAATTCTGAAGCAATTTCACAGTGAAGTCGCCAGGACAAATACACAACCTTCTTCTCTTTTCGAAATTCCTGTTTGCCCACAGAAATCTCTCTTGATCTTTGTCGTTCTCCCAGGGCAGATATGCACTTTCGTTCCCCGGCAACGGCGCCAGTTTGTTAGCACTCAGAATGTACCCAGGTTGTAAGAGGCACACCCCGAGGTAACAGCAAAACCACTTTAGGAAGAAATTGGTATTCTCTTCCAGAGAAGGATCTCTCAATACAAACTTTACAACTTTATAAGACCAAATGGTATCAATATTTAAAGGTTTGTTTGTTTGGTTGAAACAGCCACATATCCATTGGGCAACGGAGTCATATACATATAAAAGATCCCACAGATGCATACACAAGATTTATCAAAGGCAAGGTAATCACATAATTGCAGTCATTCCATTTATCAAGGTGAAATAGAAAAGGCGAGGGAACAACCCATCAATACAGAGCGTCTAAGACGAATTCCATATCAAATTTAGTAAAAAAATCATATAATACCTGAAACGATGAATAGAGCATAAACATATGAATTCTAATCATCAAACACTATGTCTTAGATACGAAGGAAAAACAGAATGGAGTGTTACACGGGAAAAATTACGATCACACGAAGAAAGAAAGCACGGACTGTAACATCAATGATACATGAATCTCTAAAAAAAATCTCATGCATTCATTTTTGGTAAACAATAAGATAGATATGTTCTCCACAAATCACTTCACTCGATGGGTTCCAACCCCCATCTCATAAAAAGATACAAATATATAGATAAAACAATAAGTCTGCTCTCAGCAGATCAATAACAGAATGATCGACGTAAATTAGAGTTTGTAACTGAATTCCTACACCACTAGGAAGTTGTTACACTCCATTCCTAACAGATCACAAAGTACTAATCAACTGGATAACAAAATTTTGGCCAACAGCTCCATGTCCCGACAGCTCCACGTCTCTGCCCCATCAGCTCCACGTCTCTGCCCCATCAGCTCTTTAGCACCTCACACATGTTCCTAGGGGGGAAGAATATACTTTGTTTTCCCAAACCGCTCTACAGCTTTCCACTACTCCGAACTCGGGGTGTCACACTCCATCATCTCCCGAATAGCTACTTCGAGCTCCATATATGCTTCATAAGATTTCCTGGGCAATCTGGCTCTGATAATGGAAAACTTCTGCAAGACTTCGAAATCTTCTGCTAATATGTCTATAATGGTTTGCCCTGTCAGGTTCTTTGCCAAGCTATCAAATTTCGAGTGGTCCATTTGAGCCCGGACAAGCAGGTGATGATAATGTTCAGGTGGGAGCATCTTACCTTCTTCGTTCCAGAAGGACGGCAGTCCATCTTCGAACAACTCTTTAAACTCTTGCTTGAACTTAGTGACTTGCATAAGCAGTTCTTCTGACTTCTCTTGGACAATCTTCATTAAATGGTGTTTGTGGATGACCTTCTTTGTCGACAGTGCTATTGAGATTCTGTCCTTTATGCCCATGTCGTGCAGCTTTTGGTGGGTCAATGAATTCAGAAAATTTAATGTATTCTGAGCTGTAGTGAGGGGTCTTCTTGCCATGTGTTCATCCACCAGTTTCAGTCTTTGTTGGGCCAACTCTGTCAGTCCACTCAAATCATCAATAAAACATAAGTAATGTCGGAACTTGGTAATCTCTATAGTCAAGGTATCCCAGATAATATGTTTCGCCCCCTGAAGAGGGCCCTTCCCAATGCATTTTTCTTTTAGCTCATCGAGCTTTTTCTGTAATTGATTCCTATCATTCAAGATCTGTTTTCTGTTTTCACTTATATTGGTTAATTCAGCCTTTACTTTTTCATTCTTGGATTTCAACTCCTTAATAGCTTCCTCCTTCAGACTCACTTGGGACATAGACACCAACAGGTCATCTGCAGAAAAATCAGCTAATGGCTTCTAGATGTTTACAATAGATAAGTCATCACCAGTAGGGGTTTGGCTCATTAGCTCTTCCATAATCTCCTTTTCTTCAATCTGATCTTTCTTCATCATGGAGATTTGGGATAGCAGCTCCTCCCTCTCGGTCCCCCACCTATCCTTTTCCTCTTGCAGCTCTCCAGCATTTCCTTTGTATTCCATCATCTCCTGATGCATTTTATCTTTCTCCTCCTGGAGAGCTAGCAATTCAGCTTATTGGACATGTTCTGAGCCTGGTATCTTCAACTTCTTCTTCAAAACCTGGAGCGCATTATCTTTCTCTTCTAACAACTTTTTGACAGCCTGGGTATGGTCTGAGCTCGCAAGGTCTACTTGCAGTTTTCTGACCCGAATAACATTTTCCTTGTTTTCCACTTTCTCATGCTTTAGCTGGACTTCCAATTTGTCTACCAACACCTGTAATTTGTTTATCCTTACCATGGCCTGCAGTAAATCTGAGTAGATGATGTTGCTGGTCTGTTTATGCAGCTGGATCTTGTCTAGGGTGCTGATTTTGTCCAGCCTGACTTCTATCTCAGACATCCTTTTGTAATTTACTATGGCCATCTTAAAAGTATTTTTCTCAGCATCTCTAGCCGAAACTAGAGATGTTTTTGAACTGTACAAGTTTCTTACCCTTGGGAGCAGACTTCTCGTTTCCTCTAGGGACTGCTTCCTTTTTTCCATGTAGCTCGCCTTGAGCTCTTCTCTTGACTTAAATAAGGGGTTGGGTTCTGGACCGTCTACACCACCTTCTAAACCTTTAAAGGAGAATTGATTGACTTTCACGGTCTTCACAGGGACTAAGGCAACTTTTTCGAAAACATCAGACACTTCTTCATCTACAGTCTCACCTCCTCCGAGCAGCCTTGCCTTCTTATGGGACGCCTCTTCGTCCACTTCCATATCCTCAGAATTGGACAAACTCCTTTTAACTGCAACGCTAACACCCTCTGTGATTTGGATTTCTGTACCAGGTGCAGGCTGTGTCTCTTCATGGGACCTCGACTCGTCGGTGAGCTACAGTAAATTATCCACTTCAGCTAATCCCTCAACAGCTCGATGCTCAAATGGCTTATTCCTGTTAGCTTGTTTTCTTAATGAAATTACTTGGTGGGGGTCATAATTCGCACTTGACTCTTTAATGAAATCCATATTTTCCAGCAACCTTTCTATAAAAACCAAGGCACCCTTGCTTTTAAAAATGAAGGTGCCCACTTTAAATGGAAACTTGATGTTCGAAGACTTCTTGAAGGCACAAAAATGTTCCTCCTCTGACAGCAGTCTCTGTTGAATGAATTCCAATGCGAAGATTCTCGGAGTCAAGAAAGAAGGTAGCCTATAAGTATGCCCAGTGAAGCCATATATCCTCAACACGGTATAATCCCTGTACAAAAACCAGTCTCCCACCCGATCCTCTGGTGAAGACTGCATTAAGCTCCTCATTTCATCTAGGACACTGGGTAATTCTTCATTGAACAGCATTTTGTACATCTCAGACATGATCGAATTGGCAAATTCGAACATGCTGATTTGTTTTGGTAGATCAGAAGAGCACAGAGTACTCGAAAACTTCAACTCAGAGATATTGGAACATACTAGCATATTAAGCAGATAAGTCTGGACCCTAAAAAACCGGACCTTGGGGAACTCGCTCAGCTGAAGATGAATTGCTTCAGCTAGGTATTCGTCTAAATTAAAAACTGGGGTTGACTGAGACTCAGGAACAGGGGAACTAATTCTCAACAAAAATCCGAGAACGACCTCGCCCACACGATAGTCCTCATCGAGGCCTAGTACTTGACATACCAAGGAAATGACCAATTGAAATTCACTCTTGAAAATATGCACAGGGTAGGGCATGACTACACCATCTAAAGACTGACCATCCTTTAAAAGACTCAACAGGAATTTACAGCGGGTTTCGGCTTCGCACTTCTTGTACAATTCGACCAGGACTGACTCATTTATTACTTCACGACTATCTGGGTAACTTTCCGGCAAACTAAGGATTTCTCGAATGACCGCAGCATCGACTCTACACATTACTTTGAACGCAGACCGACTGACAATAATTCTTTGAGACGGAGAATAATTCACAGCACACCACTCTAGGAACTCTGGGAAATGGAGGGTTTGCTCAATGGAGAAATAGTACAAGAAGGACTTGCACACGTTCAATACATCGTTCCCTCGCGAATGGTAATGCCATAGTCTCTTTTTGCTAACAGACACGCTTTCCACAGAGAGGAAGGGGTCGCATACATTCCTATCCCTATCAACTAAGAACTCTTCTCTTTCGTCTATGAGTTGACCCGACACCTGAACCTCTTTCCTCTGGTCCATTACTGAATTTCACACTGGTAACTTGGAGGAGGAATTACAGAATTACTGGGTTTCAGCGTTACCTGGTTTACTGTAGAGGTGCGTGCCAGGAGCGTGTCTGCACTTGACGAATGGAAGCCGAAAACTGACAAATGGAAGCTTCCAGACAGGCCGGTCCCTTTCACTGGTCCCGAGCGAATAAAATAACAATGATAGAGGTCAACCCTTCACTTTTATAAGCCCTTTTTATTTTCGGGCCTATCACAATTCGCCACATGGACGATCATTTACTTTCCGCAACTACCATCTACTATCAGCCGCGCATCTCTTTCTTTCGGACTCATTATCAACCATTGATCTAATCCTTTGCAAACTTCTGGCCCTTGGATCGCATGCCACGCATCCTTTTCCACTGGCTGTCTTGGCGATAAACACCGTGCAAGTCTCCGTCCCGGAATCGTTCATGACCGTAGATGTGACGTACCTCCATCCTTCACCGTTGGATCAAATTCCACGTCCCGCATTCCGCTAAGCCCTCTGACTTTAACCATCGTGCAACTCTGAGTCCCGGAATCATCCACAGCCGTCAATCTGATAGATCTTTACAGGTGGGCTATTGGATCATGTGGCGCCCATCAAATTCCGCTGGGCTCCTCTGCCTTAACCGTCGAGCAACTTTGATCAGCAGAATTATCCCCAGCCGTCGATGCGATGCGCCTTTAACCACGCACCGTCGGATCATCAGCCACGTACCCAATTCCGCTGGCCAATCCGGGATTAACCGCCATGCACGTTCATCCTCCGGACTCCTTTTCAACCGTTGATGTGATCGCCCGGCCTTTGTCAGCCGTCCAATCTGTCGTCATCTACCCGATTCCGCTGGCCAACTCGGGCTTATCTCTCGTGCGATTTCACTCCCAGGAAATCATAATAGCCGTCGATCTATTCCGCCTCTGATCTCCAAACGTCGGATCCAGCTTCGTGTAATGAATTCCGCTGGATGGCTAGGGATTATCCCGCGTGCAGGTTCCGGTTTACGGAATCGATCCCATCCACCGATGGGATCCAATCCCGCCCCTCCACCGTCGGATCGAGAGGAGTATACATGATTTCGGCAGCCTCTGTTTCCTTAACTAACGCGTGCTTTCACAGGGCGGATCTGATGTGGACCGTGGATCTGCTTGGGACCACTTCACAACCCTTGATCTATGCAACTGGTTAAAGGCTCGAACTCCTCCTATCTTCCTCGCACGTTATGAAGGTCGGATGGAGCATTAACCACTGATTTTCTTCTCTCCACCCTCGCGGCCTAGGATCTTTGGAAACCTGATCGACGTTTTAGACTATCATCACACTTATATATTATACCTTTTGTCCAAAGTACTAAGAAAAACATTATCTTTTCTCCACCATGGTCTCCTTCTCCTTGGTCAAATAAAGGTGTTAACAGAAACGATGGGAAAATCACAGGGCAGACACTGTATAGGGTGTGCTGCCACTGTAAGGGCAGCCCTTGTGGCTAGAAAGGGGGTAGACAATACCCTAAAGTGCAGACAGATCCCTTTTTAAACGCTGGCAGAGGTCTATCCAGAGCTTAGTGAGGATACCGAGGGCACAACAGAAAGAGCCTAGTGCTGGAAGGTCAGGGCTGTTTACTCACTAAAAAATTAATTCTCCAAAATCATGATGGATGGAAACTCTCTGGTGAGGGGCCGGATAGGGTTTTTATCCAACATTCACTAAAAATTTATCATTTCACTATTTAAGCATAAGTCCATACATTGGTTTTATCATTTCAAACACACTCACCACTCTGTGCATACAGCAGTGTATAGTATGAACTTGAACTAATTATGTGACTATCTAGTTTAGGAAAAACAAATTAGTATGTATACTTGCAAATAGGTTCTTAAACAAAATCTTTAAGTGGTCGTTTACCATCATCCATAGAGTATTAGAAAGCATACGTAACATTCAGAGTGTAAACTATGATTATGTCCAAGATAACACCATTACATACAGTCTGATATAAATTTGCAAATAAGGTTTAAATCAGTCCTTCTTGTGTTACAACACTAGCTAACCATCAAAATTAACTTTTGAAACCAAGATTACAGTGTAGTGTTTATATAGTCTAATATATATGCCTGCAAACAGGGGTAGTAGTAGTCTTACATTCAATAACAAATAAAAGCAATAAAAAGTAACCTTCTAACGAATGTTACTATGCTTGTTGTGTAGGGTTAGAGGATTGAAAGGATGGGAAAATGGCAGGGCAGACACTGTATAGGGTGTGCTGCCACTGTAAGGGCAGCCCTTGTGGGTAGAAAGGGGGCGGACAATACCCTAAAGTGCAGACATATCCCTTTTTAAACGCTGGCAAAGGTCTATCCAGAGCTTAGTGAGGATACCGAGGGCACAACAGAAAGAGCCTAGTGCTGGAAGGTCGGGGCTATTTAGTCACTAAAAATTTAATTCTCCAAAATCATGATGGATGGAAACTCTCTGGTGAGGGGCCGGATAGGGTTTTTATCCAACATTCACTAAAAATTTATCATTTCACTATTTAAGCATAAGTCCATACATTGGTTTTATCATTTCAAACACACCACCACTCTGTGCATACAGCAGTGTATAGTATGAACTTGAACTAATTATGTGACTGTCTAGTTTAGGAAAAACAAATCAGTATGTATACGTGCAAATAGGTTCTTTAACAAAATCTTTAAGTGATCATTTACCATCAGCCATAGAGTATTAGAAAGCATACGTAACATTCAGAGTGTAAACTATGATTATGTCCAAGATAACACCATTACATACAGTCTGATATAAATTTGCAAATAAGGTTTAAATCAGTCCTTCTTGTGTTACAACACTTGCTAACCATCAAAATTAACTTTTGAAACCAAGATTACAGTGTAGTGTTTATATAGTCTAATATATATGCCTGCAAATAGAGGTAGTAGTAGTCTTACATTCAGTAACAAATAAAACCAATAAAAAGTAACCTTCTAACGAATGTTACTATGCTTGTTGCGCAGGGTTAGAGGATTGAAACGATGGGAAAATGGCAGGGCAGACACTGTATAGGGTGTGCTGCCACTGTAAGGGCAGCCCTTGTGGCTAGAAAGGGGGCGGACAATACCCTAAAGTGCAGACAGATCCCTTTTTAAACGCTGGCAGAGGTCTATCCAGAGCTTAGTGAGGATACCGAGGGCACAACAAAAAGAGCCTAGTGTTGGAAGGTCAGGGTTGTTTACTCACTAAAAATTTAATTCTCCAAAATCATGATGGATGGAAACTCTCTGGTGAGGGGCCGGATAGGGTTTTTATCAAACATTCACTAAAAATTTATCATTTCACTATTTAAGCATAAGTCCATACATTGGTTTTATCATTTCAAACACACTCACCACTCTGTGCATACAGCAGTGTATAGTATGAACTTGAACTAATTATGTGACTGTCTAGTTTAGGAAAAACAAATCAGTATGTATACTTGCAAATAGGTTCTTAAACAAAATCTTTAAGTGATTGTTTACCATCAGCCATAGTGTATTAGAAAGCATACGTAATATTCAGAGTGTAAACTATGATTATGTCCAAGATAACACCATTACATACAGTCTGATATAAATTTGCAAATAAGGTTTAAATCAGTCCTTCTTGTGTTACAACACTAGCTAACCATCAAAATTAACTTTTGAAACCAAGATTACAGTGTAGTGTTTATATAGTCTAATATATATGCCTGCAAATAGGGGTAGTAGTAGTCTTACATTCAGTAACAAATAAAACCGATA